>JAZHYW010050588.1:0-32018 GCA_037355805.1 Ixodes ricinus | reverse complement strand
TCGGTGGCGAAGCGCTGTGAACAATCTTACCTACTCGCTCGTTTTCTTCACCAGTATTCTGCACGGGGACGTTGCCGAATTGCTCGGATACCAGGATCATCCGTGACAACGTTGAATCAGCATCAATACACAGTCGTCATCTGGTTCTTTTCACGCCCCCGGGTCAACGGAACGCAAGTGGTTGCCACAGCGCATGCTCATCGCCCCATCCAAGACCATAAAAGCCAGCAGCATCGCAGCCATCGTCGCAGTCGGTGGCGAAGCGCTGTGAACAATCTTACCTACTCGCTCGTTTTCTTCACCAGTATTCTGCACGGGGACGTTGCCGAATTGCTCGGATACCAGGATCATCCGTGACAACGTTGAATCAGCATCAATACACAGTCGTCATCTGGTTCTTTTCACGCCCCCCGGGTCAACGGAACGCAAGTGGTTGCCACAGCGCATGCTCATCGCCCCATCCAAGACCATAAAAGCCAGCAGCATCGCAGCCATCGTCGCAGTCGGTGGCGAAGCGCTGTGAACAATCTTACCTACTCGCTCGTTTTCTTCACCAGGTGAGAGCGCTTTTGAAAACTTGTTAAATAGTTTGTTTCTTTTTCTTTCTTTTTTTCTGCCACCGACTGAAGTGTTTGTATGCTGTTGTGGTATTTGCTGTGATGTGCGATGTCTACTGCGACTGACTGTTTGGCTTGTCTCCAGGCAATCACTAGCGAGCAGAAGTCCATATCATGCTCAGTTTGCAAAAATGGTTATCATTTCGGCCAGTCATGTGCTGGAATTGCAGAAAGTTCCTATGCAGCCATGGGACCAGCCAAACGTGAGAAATGGCGGTGCAAAACTTGTCGCACACAGGAAAATAGAAGCGCAACTCAAAGTGGAGCGACTTCTTCCCAGAACGCGTCGCAGGGAAACGCGCCGACAGTATCGGCCCAACTGCAGGCATTTGGACTAAAACTGGATGTTCTGTTGGGTTTGAAATCAAGTGTTGACACTCTCCTGACGCTTCCCGCTAAAGTGGACGAGTTATTGACCCTAAAACCCACTGTGGAGAGGCTCGAAGCCCACATACAAGAGCTAGAGAGTAAAGTTGATGAAATATCACAGAAATATAACTCTGTCCTAGAGGAGCAGCTGCAAGGGAAAACAAAATCAGAGAGCTGGAATTGCAGCACGGTGAATTGCGAGCCACTGTAACCCGCCAAACTGAGTCGATTCAATCTCTTCGAGAGGAGATCAATAGTGGAGAACAGTACAGTCGCCGGGCTAACTTGGAAATTCACGGGATGCCTTTTTTAGCAGGTGAAAATCTCAGACAGTCCGTTAGCGACTTGGCAGCTAATCTTGAATTATCTAACTTTCAAACTACCGATATTCTTGCCGTACATCGCCTTCCCGTCAAACCGGGATTGACCCCGGTAGTGTTAATCAAGTTCAACTCAACGGAGACAAGGGATCGCTGGCTCGGCGCGCGTGGAAAGTTGCGGGGTCTTGCCCAAGGGGCTGAGGCCCAAAAGCTCTACTTCAACGAGAACCTTACGAAGCAAAACAGACAACTGTTTTGGATGGTCAGAGAAAGAACAAGGGAAAAGCAGTATAAATTCACGTGGATAAAGAACGGGAAGATTTTTGTGAAGAAAGAAGTCTCGTCGCCACTGTTGCGTGTTGACCGCGTGGTGGATTTGGACAAAATACTGTAGGTCTTTACATGAATTTTTTTGAGTTTTCAAACAGTGCGTTACTGAAAAGAAATTTTGAAGCGTCCTCCGAGTTTTCGTTTAGCGTGTTTCACGTTAACATAAGAAGCATTAGAAAGTACTGGGACCAGTTTATGCTTATAGTCCAGGAATTGGAGGCTGTCATAGATGCGTTCGTTTTGACTGAAGTTAATGCTAACGAGGATGCAATAACTCTCTTTTCAATTCCCGGTTATAAACGGTTTACATTTACAAGAACGTTGGGCAGAGGGGGAGGAATTTGTGTTTTTATCAAAGACATCTGGGATGCCGACCAGTCTGCAACAACCGTATCGCACTCCGAGTGCATAAGCCTACAAATTAGACGCCAGGATTTTTCGATTCACTTGATGGCAATCTATCGCCCCCTTCCAGCAACGCGAACTTGTTTATCACAGAACTAGATAAGATGCTATCCGTGATTACCCCGACAAGTCAGCTGTGCTTAGTGGGAGACTTCAATTTAAATACAATGGATTCTTCGCGCCATGTGGTCTGCGATTACCTTAACTTAATGGCAACTTACGGCATTCGAAATGTGATACAGGCACCCACTCGGGAAGAACTCTTAGGTCAAAAATTAGTATCCTCGTGTATCGATCACATAAACCTCCGTACTTTTGAGGGTACAGTAAATGCTGCAGTGATAACAGAGAAGTTGGCGGACCATTATTTTATAGCATGCCAGATAATCTCAAAAAACAGTAAGGAGTGCCACAACAACAACAATAAAGAAATAACCATAACTGATCAAGCGAAGTTAGATAGCAAAATTAACAACTACGACTGGAATAACCTTTTAGCTTCGGTTGAGCCATCAATGTTGTACGATACGTTTGTTGAGCTGTTTTCTAATTTTTCATCTGCCTGCAAAAAGAAAGTAATATTTAAAAGACGTAAGCCAGAGCAGGAATGGATTACGTCAGACATTTTAGTGGCTATACGTTATAAGGATTTTCTTTGGAAACGCTGCAAACGGTCCCCAAACAATTCAGCGCTAAAGGAAGAGTTTAAAATAGCAAGGAACAAAGCGTGCGCACTGGTTCGTTCTTCGAAGCGCAGGTATTTCAAAGGAGAGTTTGAAAAAAATCGCTTTGACACGGCGAAAACCTGGGAGATAGCTAATCGTCTTCGTGGCGGCAAAAAAAGACGTTCAATCGATGAGATGATAGACAAGTCTTTCGCGCCTGTGACGCAAAAAACGATTGAGAACTTCAGCGCTTTTTTTGCTCGTACTTCCGGTGCAGCTCAAGATAGTAATAACGTCGGAACAGACACGTTGCAAAATTACAATCTAGCTTCAGCCTTTTTGCCTTCCCTCACTGAAAGTGAGCTCCGAGATTATTTATTTTCTTTTAAACCAACTAAGTCGCCAGGCTTCGATAAAGTGCACATACGGGATCTGCGTAGAAATTATGAAAAACTTAAATATGTACTCTTGGGAATATTGAATGATATCATCGAGACCGGAATTTGGCCGACGGGGATGAAAACTGCTATTGTTAAGCCACTTTACAAGGGAGGGGCAGCGGATGATTTTACCAACTATCGTCCTATTTCAGTTTTATCGTGCCTGGCGAATTTACTAGAAAAACACCTTTTGAGGGCTATGACTGGTTTCGTAGAAAGGTTTGGCTTACTGTCTGATCATCAGTATGGGTTTGTTGCAGAACGAGGAACCCAAGCGCTTTTAGATAGTTTTGGAGATTGCTTACATACAAGTTTTGATAATAATATGTTTTCGTGTGCTGTGTTCTTGGATGTGTCGAAAGCTTTCGACAGCATAAGTCACAAAATTCTTTGCTCCAAGCTTTACAAGCTGGGTTTTCGAGGTCCGTTTTTTTCACTCCTTAAAGATTACATTTCAGGACGTTCCCAGGTTGTGGTTTTTAAAAATCAAAAGAGTAGTAGAACTTTTTTAACGGCTGGAGTACCGCAAGGTTCAGTGCTGTCTCCTCTACTTTTTAATTTATATATAAATGATCTCCCGAGTGCTGTTTCACAATGTAAAGTATTTCAGTACGCGGACGACACGGTGTTAGTGTCATGTCATGCAGATTACCTTATCGCCAATCAACATCTTCAAAATGATATTACTTGTACAATGGATTGGTTTACTTCGAACCTGATTAAGGTGAATGCGTCAAAGACAAAACTGGTTTGTTTTAAAAATCCACTTAAACGGGTTGAACTCTCACTTCCTGTAGCACTACATACTTCCAGCTGCAGATCTTGTGATTGCGAAATTATTGAATGTGTCAAATCTGTAAAATACCTCGGAATATACTTCGATAGTGATTTATCTTGGTGTACACACCTGACGTATTTGTGCAAAAAGTTAAGAAGTGTTTCGTGCTTACTATACAATGTTAAAATGTTTCTGCCTTTCTCTGTTAGGAAAATGATAGCACAGGCTTTGGGATATAGTTATTTACGGTACGGCATAACACTTTTTATGGGATGTTCGTTGTTCTGGCGCGCAAGAGTTAATTCGTTATTGAAAAGTATTTTGAAAAGTGTCGCTTTTGACATGCCAGACGTTTCAAGTGCAGATATATTTCAGGAACTTCACATGTCGTCTTTTGAGGGGCTTTTTAGGGAAACCGTCGTGCTGCGTCATTTCTGGAGCTCCAATTTCAAAGCCCCTTATATTCAACAGCGGCCAATGAGGCCATCTCTTCGTTTTGGGGTACCGCGTATTCGAACTCGCTATGGTGAGCGTGTGAGAGAGTATTATGTGCCACATGTATTTAACCGCCTACCAGAATCAATGCTCCTTATAACGTCGAGAAAAAAACTTAGGAATGCGTTACGTAACTTAGAGGAATAAAATCAAATTTTAAAGTGCAATGTTTTTTGTTTTTTTTTTTGGGGGGGGGGTTCTTTGTTCTTTTTCTTTTCCCCTCTTTTTAACATTGCGGTTGCAGTGTGTCCAAGGTGTTTGTTTGGTGTGAGTATCTTTTCGGTTTGTGTTAAGACGCACTGAGGTTTCAGAGAACGAGTGTGCTATACATTGTAAATTGCTTTTCAATTAATCTTCTACATTATCTAATCTATATGATTTCGTCACCTGCCGAGCCAGGTCCACAAGCCCTTGAGGCTTATTCCGGCTCGTTATTGTATTTTGAAAAATGATTGTTCTATCAATAAAGCTATGTTCTATGTTCTATGTTCTATCTAAACCGTGCAGCCTTGGGACGTGGAAATAGCCACTTCCATTTGGCAGTTAGTCAAGAACCAAGGGTTTACCGAGTGGAAATGATGTAGCCCAGGCTTCAACATTTGTTTCACTGCCAAGCGGCAAACTCAACAAAGTTTAATAAAAAAAGGTAATTTTAAGAAATAACCCAAAATAACTTTTATTTCAAAAAATTCGCAAACGAAACCCTATATTTCAGGGACGCAACACTTGTAATAATCATCTAGCTCGAACGTGCACGAATACTCAAGCCCTGTAGTTGCAAGGACGTCAAGCTCCAGCAAAGCAAGCACATTGTGAAAGGGTCGTCATGAGAGAGAATGCAGCAGACTCGGGATGAGCTTGGAAGGGCTCTGACAATGACAGGCATTCCCAAGAGATGGTCGCCAAGCTGCTGTGGAGCAAGAACACCACATAAATGTTAGCATGTACAGAGCATTATTTTCACTGAAGTGCGCCACGGCTAAACATTATGGAATGAGTTCACCCTTGCATACCATCCTTGGTCCGTCTCCAGGGTGTGTATCAGACTCAGACGAGTCGATCTGATGGGGCCTCATGACGACAAGCACGGAAAGAGCGCCGCCAAATGGCTGCGAAACACGCACATTGTGCAAGTATTAGCATGTAGAGGGTTATATTATCACCGAACCACACCAATGCTAAGCATTATTGGTTGAGTTCAGGCTTGGATAACGTCCGAGGGCTGTGTCGAGGGGTGTAGCAAATCCAGACAAGCCTGCAGAGGCCTCATAATGGCAAATACGGGTCACAGCGTCGTCAGAGTGCTCCGGAACAAGAGCATTACGTAAGTGTTGGCATGTACAGAGCGATATCATTTTCACAACTATGCTGCAGTTAGGAGGAATCAAATGAGTTCACGCTTGCGTACCATCTGAGGGCTCCCTTGAGGCGGTGTAGCACCTGCAGGCGCAGAAGGTCGTTATAAGGATAGGTTTCAGGAGGGCGGCATTGCATCGCAGAAAAGCAGAGCCACATAAAACAGAAGGGGTTTACAGGCCATGTCTCTATCACCTGACTCGTCGTCGCTGTCACTCCCCGGGTTAACGACAGCACCGTCAAGAACAATGTCCGAGAGGCAATGTGCTTCCCACATCTTGTGTTTTATATCAACGACATGTTTCCCGTAAGCCTCCCAGTCTACAAGCGCCCATTGGTGGAGAATTTGGGGAGTCAGCAGCTCAACCTCCCCTAGCTTAGACGTCAAGTTTTTATATTGCAATGTAGCCCTTTGCCCGGCTCTAAGCAAGGTCAACGGGGCTTATTTCGCATTGATAAGGCGGCAACCGCATCACGCTGTGCCCATCCTGATCAGCGAGGCCATCGACGCGGTACTTCTCCAGATCTGACCTTGCCAACTTACCTTCTCCACGATGCCAAGAAGCTAAACTTTTGAGCATGGTTGAATCCCAGACGATACCGTTGTGGCTGAGTCAGTCCCTTATGTCTTGTTGTTTTGTTGTTGTTTTTTGTGTGTGCGTGCGCTCGGAAGCGAGTGAAGCCTAACCGCGCGGTATAAAGCGTTGTCCATGACGATGACACTGTTTGACATCACATTGGCCACAAGCGTTTTGACGAACCAGTTATGGTAGTCACTGATGCCATTTGTTTGCCCTGAATGCATCGGCAGCACCGTCAACAAAGCCCTCGATGCTGCCCGCGTGAACAACAATAAGTCGCTCTCCATTCCCGGGGGGGGAGGGGGGATACTTAGGCCCAATTTCGCGGCCCTTATTGAAGGCATCATTTGGCGTCTTCACAGAAGTATTGTCCTGTTGACACGTCCAGATAATGCTGCTTGATCGTCCTGAGCTATGTTGCACGCCAGACGACGCGTTCCATGCGCTTCATCAAAACAGAGTTCCTTTTGCACTTGGCTTCCTGCACCTACAACGTTTGGTAAACAGCTTCCACTTCAGTGGCTTGCGAAGGGGCGAACAACGGTGTACGGAACGAACCAGTTGCGGGGTATGAACAACTTACCACTTGAGAAAGTTGACACGTCAGGCTCGTATAGTGATAACTACCCCGAGTGTCTTTTCAGCTAAGCCTTCAAGCAGGACTCCAGTTTTGACGGCGGTTCCCATGGCGGTCGGAAGCCAGCGCCTCTATAATGATAGCAACTTTCTTTGCATTGAAAGCAAACTGCTTAGCATGAGACTGGAGACTAATCGGGCCCCTCTCGTATTGATTTAGAAGATAAGTGTCACAAGCAGCTGGCGGGCGAAGTTTTTAATAGAACTCTTAAACAACATATTTTAGTTGCTTAGAGGACAGTTTGATGTTGCAGGTGTTCATATCAATTTTATTGTAGCCTACATTGATTGTTTGAACTCTAAAAAAAGTTCTTTAAAATATATGTTCATACAAAAAATTCAAGTAATAGCATATTGGGTAGTACTCTAAATAGCCATCAAATCATTGTCTGCGGTACAAATACGATATACTCAATTGTTAAATCGTATTCTCCGAAAATTTAGTGCTATACAATTTCATGCTTTGTTCCTCAAGAGCCCCTATTTGGGATTATTACGTAACAAGAAGGCCATTCAAAAAAATTATAGAGTTCAATGAAATAAACTCCGGCAGAAAGACAAAGTATAGGCACCCTCATAGAAACTAACATAAAACATTCCAAGTCTGATGATAAATAGCAAAATGCAAGATAAACACGTTTAAAAACAACTTGATCAGAAAAAAAATAGATTGACCCTGGAAGAAGCTTCTCCGAATTTCGATTTTTACGAATGATTTTGTTATGTCTCAGTGGAGTCGGATATGCGTTAAAGATTTATATTCTTTTTAACGGCAAGATGATCGTGTGAGAATAGGCAAATATCAACGTACAAGAATGGGCTTACTGAAATGGCAACTGTAACTTCTGTGAGTAACCAAAGATGAGCTCCGCTGCGGTGTGCTTTAAGAAAATATACATTTAAGCTGGCTATTACTGCGGGGACACTAGCTGTTTAATGGTAGTCAGATTAAGTGTTGGGGACTGTTGGTTTTGGACTACATCCAGCTGAGTGATCAAGTAATCTTGGTTCGGATTAAAGATTGCCTTGCCAAATGTCGACAGCTTATTAAAACAACCACGTGCTTGGGATTAGAAAAAAAAACGTGCTCAACATTGTGGACAGCGTTTTTGGAAAAGATCGCTAGAATATCTAAGAAAGTAGAGTGTGCAAAATAAAACAATACAACTATTTATTTAAAAAAAACAGCGCGTGTTTTATTGTTGAAATTCTAGCAATGCTTCGCTGATACATTTTCTCACAGCAAGATATTGTTGTTTATTTCACAGTTTTAATACAAATAACTTGAAAATGCAAGCAATGCTCGCTTGCACCTCGCTAGAAGAATAAAAGTCAAGAATAATTATAGGACGGAAGCTATTAACAATCCTTTCTTAACACTTGAAATGAATGAAGAAGTCCAGACCAAAGAAGGATGCCGTTCGTGCCAGAAAAAAAAATGTTTCCTTTAGCCCCATGAGCTTAACCAGACTATCAATGGAACAGAATATGAGAAAGTCTCTTCTGTCTAACAATAAACAAAAATAATGGTTCCACGTATCGATAGGTATGCAGTATGCGTGGCCGATAGGTATGCACTTTGATGAACGTTAGCTTAATTTCCCATGCGGTAAGAGTCAAGCTTGAAATGAACCCCGGTTGAGAATCATTAACTCTCCTACTGTTAAGAAAATGCACACCCTAAACGAAACTTGAGCTGGAAAAGATGCAATTAAAGATCAGTTTATACGCAGAATATAAAAATTAAATTTATGCTTAAGTTCAATATAAAACAAACAAAAAAAATAGATTCCTAATTTAACAAGTTAGCGATTGCTGGTAACGTTGCTTTCTATTTAGTATTGATTTCTGAGTTCATTGTTTTACACATCACTGCAACAACGCACCATACAAATCTGCCATGGTGTTTAATGTATTTCAAAATCTATATTAAACTAGTTTTTATAATCGAAATTTCTATATTTAGTGTATGTAATTTCTGAATTTTCAAAATGTAGCTTACTTTCGAATGTCGCTAAAAATTCCCATATCGTTTCATTTACGTGGTATACCTAGACAATGATACATTATACAAGATATGTTTATTTAGGTTTTATAAATTTATTTTTCAAAAATGGGAAAGCTACACTAAGGCGGCATGTGTGGCTGAGTTATACGGCCAGGTGGAAATTACAATGTTTGGAAATCGTTACGATAAGTCAAATTAAATATAATTTGTAAATTCGTGTTTAATTAGTGAAAACAAACTTGATTACAACACGAAACATTTAGCGTCATGGAAAAACTTTTATAGAGGCCACAATCTCGTGGGAAGCACGTAGTATGTTAAGGTTACCGTTCATGCAATAGGTGCGAAAACACTGATAATGATGAAAACGCCACACGAGTGCGTTTTACAGTACGATGGTACGACTATTTCCTTTTTTCCAGAACAAATCACAAAATCTCCACTCAAGGAATAGGAGCAGTGCTCCCGCGACACAGATGTCCCATCTCGGTACACAAAGCAAATTGTTTATTTCGCAGTTTCAAAGGAAACAACTTAACAATGCAAGTTTCGTCCGCTTGCATCTAAACGGAAGAATGTAACTGAAAAAACAAAATGAGATGCAAGGAATAACTCTTTCTTTCTCAACAATAAAAGGAAGTGGAAAGTACAAAGCAAAAATAAAAACGCAGTTTGCGCAACACAAAAAAGAAAGATTATTTCTGTGGATGAGTTTAGCTAAACTATCAAAAGTCGCGATATGGGAATGTTTTCTTTTTAATCTAGCAAAAACCAAAAAGAGTTCCACGTGCGTGACCCTCTGTAGCAGAACAGTTTCACCTGCAATAAAAAATTCGTTTCATTTCCCTGATGTCAGGATGAAACACGTGTAATCCCGAGAGGGAATATTTTATTCGACTATTATTAAGAAAATACAAGGTGCTCCAGAAAAACTGTAAAATGTGTTTTTTATTTTACTGCAAGAAAAAAATACTAGGCATTGCAGAACACTTGTTTTCGGCCAAACTGTACCCAGGCAGCATACGGTATTGGGTCAATATTGGAAGAGCATTGGCAAAGAAAGGTCCTATGATGGTCCACTTTAGCAAAACTGCTCCCAGTATTTTCTACGCCATTATATAAAATCTTCAGTGACGGCCAAGATGATCCAATGACCAACCAATATCGGTAGCACAGTGGCATACAATGGGATATCTTGGCCGGCCAGTTTTATTGGTTTGCGAATATTGGATGAACAGTGGAAAATATGGCCACTGTTAGCCTGTCACTTCCATGGCTTAGATTATTGGATAAACACTGGCATAAAATTGACAATGTTGGCCTCTCAGTTTCATTGGTTTCCGAATATTGGATGAACACTCGCATACAATGGCAATCTTGGCCTCGCAGTTCCATTGGCTTGCAAATATTGGATGAATACTGGCATAAACCAGTGAATGTTGGCCTTCGAGTACATTTGGCTTGCTAACATTGAACGAACACTCAGATAAAATGGTTAACGTTGACCTGTCCATGCCATCGGCATTCCAATATCTTATGGGGACTGGCATAAAATGGACACTGTTTGCTTGTCTGTACAATCCCCTACCATAAAAAAAACAGTATGATTGCAGTATGAAAAACAACCCGGGAATCTGAAAAACGGTTTGAATATACTAGGAAACCTACCATATTTAAGCAAAACGGTTTAACAGTCTGGGGTTATACCGGGAAATATACCAGGAAAGAAAAGAAACGGTTAACAAAAACCAGGAAACGTACCGTATTTTAAAAAGAACGGTATAACACTCTGGGTCTATACCGGGAAATATACCAGGACAGAAAAGAAACAGTTTGCACAAGCTGTGTTTGTACTAGTGTCGAGAACTGGTGCAGAAGCACCTTTCGTTATGAGCTGTGCTAGCGCTAACCCCCCCCCCCACCCTAGGTTGCGTCTTAAAGTGTAAATATCGCTCAAAAATATTTTATTTTTATTTTCTGGAAACATTTACACACAAAACTTTGACCCATTAAACGGATTGTCCGGTCAAATGTTGTATCCGAGAAAACAATTCAATATCATTGTTATTGCCTCGAGACGCATCGTACGTGCAATATCTGAATTTTATATGCCCCTCTGCATCAGTAATTTAATTTATACTGCTCCAATCGCACTCTAGCGTAAACGCTGTTTTCGGTGGCAACATGGGAGCTCTGACTTCACACAACACAAAGCAAGCATTTCTGTCTCGTCTTTACCTGCGAGTGAACGCCTCAGCGTGCTTCGTTTTTATTGTTGTGCTCGACTTGTTTCGTGGTTGGGTGCCACAGCCACCGGGCAGCACATGCGAGCCAAGGCATGACGTTCCACACTTTTCCGCGATACGTGCAGTGACGAGGAAAATGGATCGTTGCCGTGCGTAGGGGTTCCCGTCAATATCGAGATCCCGCTTATGCAGCAATCATCTCAAAGAGGAGAGCTACGAGCTGAGCTCTAAGCGGACAGAAGGCTCGTAAGCTGAGGTGTGATGCTGTGCCAACGATATTAAACTACGACCATCCGCTTCTCGTCTAAATCGGATCAATCATTTTGTTTATGCAGCGAAACCGAAACCAACAGCTAGACCACCTGGAAACGAGATCAGCAGTTGTATTTAGCAGGCGTGCAGCCAAATCCTGTTTGACCCGCATGTGAAAATAGAGTGTGGCTACGATTCACCAAGCTCGTCCAAGTCAAGTGACGACATGCATTTCAATGATTCGCCGGTTGCCTTCAACCCGCGGTCATCGCCTCATCACCGATCCAGTGGATTCGCCGAAAGGTGTACCCAGATGCCGCGCCATGTACCTCATATAACTAAGGGCTAGTGTGAAGTAGACCTCTATTATTGACGTTCACACGAAAAAAACTCGCCCAAAAATTAAAACATTTCTTTTCGACCTGAAAAAAAAGAAAAAAATTTATTGCCGGGTTTGATTTTTGAGGCAGGGCTTCGCGGACCCCCATTTGAGAACCACTGGCCTAGGAGACTATATAATTCGAAACAAAATGCAAGACATCCATCGACCAACGCTTGCTGTCCCGACCATCCGACAAACCTTTGCGTTTTGTGACGTCACGCAGCAGCTACGGACATCAACCATTGACACTGGCGAAATTCGGGGTGCAGTTTCGTACATACGCTCATAAAAGGTTTAATTGATAATGGGAGATCATATATCAAAATAAAAATGCTGTTTGTCTACATGAAGGCTCCCTCGACGTAACGAGCTCCAAAACTTAAGTACTTCCGGTTTCGAGCGGACAATCCCTTTAATTAAAATCATTTGTTTTTTTAATAAAACTAAAGAAGTTGCAAGACGTTCCAAAAGGAAAAAAAAATTCGCCCCTTTATTGTACTAACGTGGCGAATGCGGTGGTAACACAGAATGTGATGCATTAGTGTCGATAAACGATGTACAGATATGCAAACTCGTTGGCGCGAAGCAGCTCTCTGTCGTGCAAAGTAAGCGCGTAAGCGCTCCGTGAACGTGTTACTTGTGAGTGCCATTTTCTGCGGTTGCGGTGTAACGCCGTATTCAGACTGGCATTGAATCAAGCTCGCAAAGCGGTTGCGAACGCAGTTGCTTAAAGATTCAACACAATTTCAAGCGCGTTTGATGATGAAAACAAGCGGATCGGCTTCGCGGTTGCGATTCGAATGCCAGTGGGAATGCACCTTAAATGCGACTTTCTCATGTCCTCTTACAGTAGTAGACGGAGCGGGAGGAAAACTGAGCAATTAGAACACAGCAGCGCGGAGCTAAGCCCTGACACCAGCTCGCGGCAAAGGGAGTCAAACCTTCGGACTAGATATATTTGAAAAACACATTAAAAGACACAGAGTGTACGGTCTTTATTGGTGAGTTATATGGCCTCAGGGGCATAAAGGAGGGGCTAACTGTCACGATAAGACTGTTGCTTAACGAAGATATATTAATCATTTTTAATTAACTTAGTGATGAAGCGTATCTTTTTAAAAGAAAACCTCGTGCGCGCTATTAAACAAAACTAAATCAATCAATTAAAAAAATAAACTTGATTCGTGTGTTTTCTTCTTTTAAATCCTGAAAATGCATATAAATTCAATGCGCTCGCTTGTTTCTCTGGTTCACATCTAACGCGTTTTCAAATAGCCAGCCTTACAAGGCTCCCACGGGCTTTCCATGTGGTTTTTGATGATGCTAAGCAAGTTTATCATTAAACCAATCTTTATTTTTACAAATTAAAACTAATTAACATGTTTTAGTTCAATATTCGACTTGATGTAGCCATGGTCAAAGGCTTATCGTGACCATTCTCCCTCTGTATTGTGTCCACCTGGCTGTATGACTCGTCCGCACAGAACGCATTATCGCAGCTTTCACAGTTTTTTTAGAAACAATTTTGTAAAACCTAGAACAACGTCATGTATAGGATATCGCCTCCTTAGTATAGCGTTAAGGTAAAACAGAAAGATAAATGGTGATGCTTTACTTCCAATTAATCGGGTGTTCCTCAAATACCTTTTTTAGAACCCCTTCTTCTTAAAATTGTCTTACATAAAACTTGAAAGCTGAACCTTCCACGCGGGTTAATCGGAACGCAGACAGTACTGGTTTGGTTTTGGCTGAGAATGACGGTTTCACAAGCATACGATTGTCATCGTCTGGTTATGAATCATCAACCAAGCACGGCAATAATATCCCAACAAATGTTTAAAAGTTAATTTTTCCAAGTCAATGGCTAAAAAAATGTTTTAAAGTCTACACCTAACAGATGAAGCAAAAATACGTAGTATAATAGTGTCCTTTAAAAATAAATGTGCATGTGGCGATGACGATGTTAAAGTTATTTCAATTAAAATAATAATGGACTTGGAGGCATCTCCTGTTGTTTATATTTGCATTCGAATAATTATTTGTGGTATTCTCCCAGATAAAGCTAAAATTGCTCAAGTTTGCATTTTCAACATATTAAAATTTCAGAAACGGGGACCAAAACCTGTATTGCCTCCTTTAAAAAAAATCGTAGAGAAAATAATTAATTAAACATTTTACTTGTATTTCACAATTAATAAAGTTATACCCGAGCACCACTTTCGTTTTCAGAAGAATAAATCAATCGAGTCAGTCTTTCTGCACATTAAAAATAAGATATTACCTAACATCGAAAACTGTACCTACACAATTGGTGTATTTCTAGAGTTTAGAAATGCATTTGACTTTAGAAGTATGAAATATGACTAAGATTTAGCTTTGTATCGAGTCAAGGGCAATGCACTAGAAATTATTCGCAGCTGATTCTTCTGAAGAGTTCAGTAGATTTAAATCGGAAAACGCGTCAATAATATATGGTGTTTCAGACGGTTCTTTACATGGCGCTTTGTTTTTTTTTTAATACATAAATTGTACTGTAAGCATACCTGAAACGCGATATATAAATTTATGTGCTAAGAATACAAACGCCTTATTTTGCTGGTAAACGCCTAGTTTGTTTTGAAATCAACTTCAAATTTCTGGCTTTGGGTTTTATCTGTGTTGTTAAAATAGAATCAACTTCATCTAAACACTAATAAATCAAAGCTTGCACTGTTGAAGCCAAATATAAGCCTGCTTTGTAGGACCTAGATATATATTTTGAATGGTAAAACATTTAGCATCTTAAAACACATAAGCTTTTTAATATTTTTTAAGAAACACTTAGGTGAACTCAACATACTGAGAAACTTAGATGCTCCATAAATAAAGCAGTAGACATTCTAAATAAGTTTGAACAGATAATATCAAGACGGTTAAAGTTACAATTGTACTATTTACATATTTATTCACTCCTGCAGTATTGTATAAAAGTATGGGGGACACAACACGAAACATTTTTATATGTATATAAGGCGGTGGAGTAGTAGAGGGAAGAGTGATTTAAGTGTTGCGAGTGCTACAGGTTGTTTGTGTTCGTCTCATTCGTGCACTTCTTTCCTTTATGTTAAGGATGAAGGATTTAAAGAAACGAAAATTCCCAACAAGTTCAAGAATTTTTCTTTAAAACATAGTTGCAAAAATTTATTTGAAACAGCCTCTAAATGAAACAACTAAAATAGTAACTAAAATGCTAAAATAATGAAAAACTGCAATTTTTATATAATATTATACGCATAAAAAATAACTTCAAATATCTTTCTGATGGTAATTCAAGTCGTATATTACACTTTTTAGGAAACTCGACAATTCTGGAAGTTTACGTGTTATCATTTGTGCTTCGTAACTTGTTTTTTGCTAATAAATGTTCGGAATATTAGTTCTACGTGTAAATTATGTGGCTAGTTTTCTATATAAGCGTACTACTTGAACAATAAAATGCGTATGATTTAACATTTCGTGCTTATAGCCCACGCCTAAACGATATGCATATATTTTATGAATGTAAATCATACAATATTTCTTAAACAGAGGAGCAGAGGGGTTTAATATAAAACGTTTCCTAGATTTCTTATATCTTTTGTGTACTTAACCACACTAAATGAGAGTAATTTAGGTAGGAATAAAATAGTGTGTTATATAGAAGTTTGATTGTAGTATGTAAAGTGCTCCCTATTGAAAATTCCATCAAGCTACGTAATTTGGGACACTGACTGCCAGTCAGCAGCCCTGGTGGAACGTGCCCTGATGGTCCATCAGATGACGTCTGACTGCCACTGCCAAGGGAATTTCATCAACAAGGGCAGCATTTATATAAGAGTAAAGCTATACGCACTTCGGAGTGCATTTCGGACGAAATGGCTATACGGGCTCATAAATATCGCCAAATGCCTCGACAAAACAAAATGTTCGAGAAAAAAAAAGAAAACAAAGCAGGTCCACTGTGGATCGCACCCGCGTCCACTTGCGTACAAAGCGGACACGTTAACCCCTATGCTATGCCATCGCTTAGAAAACTCGATTTGACCATTCGTTTTATACGAGTTTAGGGGAGTGCGTATAGCCATTTCCGTCCGAAGTGCACTCCGGAGTGCGTATAGCTTTACTCTTTGTATAAAGCTCAAATTCCGAGGTGGCAATCTTGGATGGCTATGAAACGGTTCACAAGCCGAGGTGGCCATCTTGCATGGCTGTGAAACGGTTCACGAATCCTTAAAATGAATGTAATTCATGACATCAAAAATCAGGAAAACTGTGTACCCGTCCTTCGTTTATTTTTCCCCTTTTGAAATTTGCGTTTTTCAGGCAAAAGGGACACTCGTTTACAAACGGGACCACATGCACCGTAAGCATGTCTCAAAGAAACGCCCTCGATGTCTGAACCTTTTGGGACGACCGTATACACTTTAAGTCACAAAACCTATGCGACTCCGTCGAAGCTCGAGAGCAAGCATCCATGCTACGACAGACAGCCCTGGCTTCCACGGACGAACGCGAGCAGCAGACATATCTGAACTACGCTCGCGGATGCTTTTTGTCTGCACTCTTCATGAAACAATAATAATCAGGTACGACACAGCGGTAAGGCCAATAGCCCATGCCAGATAGAAAGGTATAAACTTTCTAGCCCAAACCTCTCGGACCGAGTCAGGAGCATTTTAGTATTACAGCGCGAGATTCCGACAATGAGCGCATCGCTCTAAAGAATGCTTCGGCTGCATATGCAGTTAAGCCTTCACCATGTTATGCAAAGCACTCGTACATCAATCGCCGTACTTCAGTTCTACTCACCTGCCATGTAGAGTACTTTCGCGTCGTAGAACGATCCTTTTGTTCGCGCGTCTCCGGCCCAGTAGACCTGGTACACCTTGTCGTCTTCAACTACACCGCTAAAGTCCCTTACATCGTCGGAACTCACGACAGGCTGGGTCTTGTCAAGTAGAAATTCTACTAAAACATAAGACATTGTAGAGCCCGGGCAGCATCAACGGGTTGGAGCAAGCGGGTAAACAAAACGAGTCGAGAGCGATCGTTCACGGAAGCTCGGCGAAGCCTCTATGGGCGAAGCGAAAGTGGCGTGTTCGGCGTTTCGGCGGGCTTCTGATCAGGGTTGTCGGTCGGTTGCGTGTCATATCTCTAACATCAGCGGTTTTATGGGCTCACGTCCCGAAATCGTTTTCTCGTGCAGAGATTATTTTTCATTTTCATAGATTTGACGAAATAGTGGTATCCGAACGAACTTTACGTCCTTTGACCGTACATCTCTCTGCACGTCAAAGCTTTTTGACGTACAGTCAGAGACAATCGATGTACAATCAGAATCGCCACCAAGAAATCTTGACGGCGTTTCGCGGCGGCCGACTGCCAAAAGGAAACCATCAGAAAGCCGACAAGCGGGGTCTGACTGGAGTTTGACTCTCGGTCAGAGTAACCTGTTGGCCAATCAGACATGCTTGATGTACAGTCAGGCACAGTCTGCGCTCCACTAGAAAACATTGACTGCCAAACAGGGTTACATTGATAGTTTTTTCATTCGGGTAGTGAAGGTTTTAGACCGTAGACTGCAGTATGTTATATGGAAAATACTAGGACCGCACCAAACCTGTGGGATAAACGGTCGTAGCATTGGCACAAACATACACACTACTCGCAGTGTTCTAGAGGTCTGCGACGCGGAATATCGGAAAGTCGCTATACTTCAGATAGATATTGAAAAAGCATTTGATCAGGTGTGCCACGATGTTTTGTTTTTCACGCTTACAACATGTGGGAGTTGCAACACCGGAGAGAATAGAACACGCCTTTTTGGGCTGCTGAAATGCTCTCCTTTTCTGGGGCGTGCTCCAGCGCACCATAAAGAAAGAGCTCCGGCTGTCACCGCAAAGTACCTGGTTCTTAACAGTAGAGTGTGAACCTGTGCCTTACGACGTAATCATGCTCCTGGGGATCCACGGCGCATGGAAGAGCAGAGTGGCGGTGCGGTATGCTGATGTTGATGCACGCAACTCCCAAGAGTACTTCATTGAATGTTTCAAATGGTTAAGAGAATGTTACAAAAAGATAAATACTGATGTTGAATGGTTGCCAGTTCTGGACGATTTGGCCACGCTCAAAACCTTTTAAATTATACATCGCAACGACCTTCAGCCAAGGCTGATTGATAGGCTTTTAACCCCTTCGAGATGCTTAGTAATGGCTGATGGTTGCAGTTTTCGGGACTTGTTTTTATCAATGAGTGTATCCTATGTAATGTGACAATGCATTAAAAACAAATATCTAGACTCCCGCTCGTTTCCAATCCGTGCAAGCGTGTCTGCGTAACTGGCTCGCAACCAAAGAATCGTAGGTTCGAAAGCCGCCTAAATATATTTATTTATTTTTCAATTTTGCTTTAGCGCGAAATAATTACTTTATAAAGTGGCATCATAGAAGAGATGCAGCGAGCTTTAATTCGCATTACATGTCATGTTTTATTTATTTTCATTCCACACGTCACGTCACGTTTCACGTTAGCGTTGTGGTTTGTTTGAAATTCCCACGCAAGGTCGCGGAGCTGTGACGTCATGAACCTATCGACCAATCAGAAATTTTCCATCCCACCGACGCCGACGCCCGCTTTTCTGCGGCGCGAGCTCATTAACGCCATCGCGTTAAAATACTTTGAAGTTCTTGATACTGGAAGCGGTTGTCGCTCGGGGAGATACCCTCTAAAAGGGCGATTGGGGCATAAAATATTACGTGAGTAAAAGTGAAGTCAGTGAGATTTTGTATCGGGGTGCTATTGCGCGATTAAAGAATTATCAAACGCGTTTTCGTAGAATAATATAAAGAATATATCAGTTACGATACACCCGATCGGATGGTTTCCAAAGGTTTTATTTGCCTTTATTGCCGAGATTTGTTGCCGATTTAAATGAAAAGTTATAACAGTCCATCACGTTATCATAATTTGAAAAGGTGATTGACAATTCGAAGCCTAGCCCTGCTCCAGGAACAAACGCTCTGGTTGCTCAGTTTTACTCATTTTCTCCATTGCCTATTTTGTGAAGCATGTAGACTAGAAGCTTTACTCCTGTCGCTATTGTGCTCGACTTTATACCCAAACGTTAAAACCTCTCAAAGCTTTGTTTTGTTGGATTGTACCGTTCGATCACAATAACTTAAAGGGCCCCTGAAAAGAAACAAACTGTATTTGTTTAAGACAGTCTAGATTGGACACGCGTGTCGAAAAATAAACTTTACGCGATTTTTTTAAAGCAGTATTGACGACGCGAGATTTGTTTTAAATTTTGCGGGCAAAGTCCATGACGTCACGGAATGGTCGTACACTATTTTCACCTGAACGAGATGGTCATACACTCTCCTCACCTCAACGTGATCGCGAAGCCCATCCACCTCCCCTTCCCTTGCCCGGAATTCCGAGAAAGAAAACAAGTGGAAAGGATGTAACTACAGACTAAATCGACTCTCGCGCTGCCATAATTGCTCTAAAAAAATGTTTCTTCGCGTAAAATTAATTTCTCGACACGCGTGTCCCAACCAGACTGTCTAAAAAGAAATCTTTTTTTTTCTTTTCAGGCGCCCTTTAACGTAGAGTGTAAGATACTATTGAAGGTTTTAGTAGGAAGTTTGCAGAGTATTATAAACATTATCGTCGGCTCACACCAGGCGTGTGGGATAAAAGGCAGGAGCATTATAACAAATGTGCATGTCGCCTGGAGCAACCTGGTGTGTTGTGACTCTTTTGAGCGAAAAGTTGCCATGTTACAAGCCGACCGAGAAGGAACGTATGACCGCGTGTCACACGAAATTCTCTTTTCTGTACGAGAAAATTTTAACCTGGGTTCTGTCTTGTGGGGTAGTGTACGATTGGCGCACCAAAACTGCGCCACTAGCCTTGTTGACAAGTGTATAAGTGAGCGTATTCGCCTTTTCTTTTTGGTGCGACATGGCTGTCCACTTTCGCCTTTGCTTTCTTTATCGCGAGAACATTAACTGTCCCATGGAGCGAATCCGGCGTTGTCTATAACCATCTGTAGCAGCGAAACGGCAGCTAAATTCCCATCCGTAGCAGCGGAACGGCAGTTGAATTCCCATTGGCCAAAAGCATGGCAGTTGAATTCCCATTGGCCGTAAGCACAGCACTTGAATTCCCATTGGCCAAAAGCAGAGCAACGCAGATGCTACGTCACGGAAGCCGACGGGGCACTCAAGGTCTAAGCGGACGCGCCTCAGAAATAAAATAAAATACAAAGATAAGCACAGCAACACAGATGCATCCTCACGGAATCAGGGGAGCCGGCGGGGTTCGCCGCTTTTATGCAGTGGGGAGCATGATGTCACCGAGCGCATCTGGCTCCATAGCAACGGCGTTATAGTTGCTAAGGAGCCAGCCGAACTGCTGGCGCCGCAGAGCAAGGGGGGGGGTACGCCGGATCGCCATGTGCGATAGGAAGACGTGGAGCGCTGCATGTAGGAATACTTTCGCATTCCCACGCGTAAGCTGTCCTAAGTGTCCTCCTGTAATCTTTGTATCTTGCATGAGCCGTTTTGTCTAAGTATTATTCTGTGTAATTTTATCCGTGGGTTTAGGTTGAAGCTACTTAGGTACTTATTTTAGCGTACGCGCTTGACGTGACGATTTTTCGTAGACTCCAACAGTGTCCAAAAAATCCGTCGAGCTCACGGAGATGTTTTGCGAAAATAAAGTAGATCCGCAACTGGGATAAGTGTTTGGTTCTTTGGCACGGTGTTTGGCCGCCATCAGTTTTTAAACGTTGTATGGAAGGAATCGTTGCCCCTTTATTGTGAAGTTCGCCTGGAACACTACTGCAACAATGACGACTGTTTGTGCAATCGGATTGAAGTTGCAGGCAAAAGCGATGAAGTTGGGAGGTTATGGGATGTTGACTTTTGCATGTGCATCGCCTTGCAATCTGTTTCTTTCCTCATCTGTTTTTGTTTTGCTTTTTTAAGGTGTTTTACTGTTCATGAATTAACATTCAATGTGTGCACTATGTATTTGCTCTTTTGATTTGATCACCGTTTTGTGAAATTACGAGTCGTAGAAACCTGTTTCGTAGAGTGAAAACCCCAGGCGAGAGGGGGGGGGTAAATTTTTTAATCAAGCGAGGACGTAGGTACCTTTGTACGCAGGTATATAAATTATGTTGTTGGTGCTTAATGATTTTTAGTCACACGTTTCTCACTCAAATACTTGTCTTGTGTGTCAAGCAAGCGTCTAATAAAGGATTTAATTTATTTGCGTTTTTTTTAAATTCCTTTGTATGAATTTTTGTTCAGTGCAGGCCCAGTGCAGTATATCTTAAAGCGAGTCAAGAGAAAGGTGGTACCTCCTAACACGTATGCTTTCTATTTTCAAGCTGCAGTAGTTTATTACTCTCAGGTAAAGCCTGGTTAGCCGGAAAAGGTATCTCAGTAGCTTGGCTTGACAAATGCATACTGTGCAGAAAGCAGGAAACGGTTGGTCACCTAATCCTAGACTGTTCGGACGCGTTATTTTTTTCGACGTCCTGCAAGGAACCCTCAGAAAGGACTTCCCATTAAAGCCTCGTGGCATCCATTTTTGACCTGTAGTAGAGACAAATTACGTTCCCCATCCTACACCTGTGCCTGCACACCATATGGCGTGCTGTATGGCTTTGGGCCAGGGTAATCGATGTTCGTCCCGTGAATAAGTACCTTGTTGAGCACATGTGATTTCTGAAGGACTTCTGTAAGACCATCAACCTACACCTGAATTGTCGTCACTTTTTAAAATGTTTTCTTCCCTCAAAGACTTGTAGTATGTTCTACATTAATCAATATGGCTAGTGTCCTTTAGTGTTTCATCGCGATTGTGTGTCACTGCCTTGTGTTATTGTCCAAATGCGAGAAAACATTTGCGTGCGTGCGGAGTTGGCAACATATGCGGCGGTCAAACCGAGCTATGAGGTTCAAATCCCACTCGCCCGGATCCTTATTTTATGAATTCTGCATTCGTCTAAAGGATAGACTGTAGTACGGTGACAAGCTCGGCGAGTTGGTATTAGTTGAACATGATAAAAAAAAACTAACTCTTTTTTATCTTCTGTGTTCGGTTTCTGTCCCGGTCATTGTCTTCACGCGCTATTTTTTCATCCTGTTTTATGAGATCCCTGCCCATTCACAGCTGTCATCCAGTCTTCTCGTTCATAACATTCCTAAACGTTTCGCGTGTATGAAAGTAGCGGTAACGCACTGCCTCGGGTCATTCACCTTCCGTCGCCGACGTAGGATGCGTGGCACCTTTCTCTTCAAGTGTGTTGGTGTAAGTTCACCTCATTAAACTTCATTTTTGTTCTTAATACGTATTCTTTTTTTTTTAATAATGAAAACAATTTCTTTTTTTTTTTCTTTATTTTGTTTTGCGGAAAGTTCCGCGTGGGGGCAGAGATAAAGGCTTGGTGCCTGACAGGGCCCCTGCCCCCCGTACAGTTCAGCAGTGCAGTACAAAAAGACAGTGGCAAATTCATCAGGGAACAAGATGCGCCATTTACCAAACCGATCTGTCAGTAGAAAATGGACCGAAACATTTGTGCAACATTCTAAAAATATATAATCAAAAATTAAAGTTTCATATACCATAAAAAATATTTAAAAAAAATAAAGTAATAAAGAGACACTGATCATCGAAAAACGACCTCAAATAAAGACATGCTGCCGTTGTGGACTACAAGAAATACAAGTATACAATAGATCACACTAAAATCAGCCACAACACAGTGGTATTAATAAAAGGACAATAAAAGGTTTTTCTCTCACACTTAAACATCAAGAAACAAGGAATGGAAATATGCACAAAAATCAAAGACATATTTATAACACTCATAAAGTTTACGGAACTAATAAAGATGAAAACGTAATTTCACTTGTAACGAGCATCCTTCTACAAGCACATTTAAAGCTATTAAAATGTTGATAGAAGTCTACGGAGATATCTTTTCTATTTAGAGTTTTATTTATCTGGAAATTCAGCCTTTGTCGGCCATAGTTAGTTCTTATTGCCGGCATCTTCCTTATTGGGTTTCGAATATTGTACATGCTCAGATTATCTGTTGGTGTAGTGTGGAGCTTGTTTCTGTGTATCAATTGTAATAGTTTGAAATAAAATACTTGATCTGCTTTTAGCATATTATATTTATTAAAAAGTGGCTGCGTGCTTAAATTTCTTCTGTCTCCTCTATAATTTTCATACATACGCAAGATTTTCTTTTGCAAGATAATTAGTTTATTGTAATTAGTTTCTGTCGTAGTTCCCCACACCAGGATGCCATAGCTCATTTTTGAGTAAAATAGAGAGTAATATAATGTTTGTTTAAGCCAGGTCGGTAGTAAACTGTGCACTTTGTAGATGCTTCCAGTAACTCGGGACAGTTCAGCCTTGAGCATATTAAAATGAGTTGACCAAGAGAGGTCCTCAGTGAACCACACCCCCAAAATTTTGCTCTGTAGCTTGCTCCAGCAACGTACCTTCAAATGTTATGTTGATAGTACTGTGATCGCGTTTATTTATCGGCTTAAAAATGATATATTTTGTTTTATTGGTATTTAGACCTAAGCGATTTGTTTCTAACCATTTTGAGAGTTTTAAAAGGTAATCATTGGCTAATTTCTCTACGATCTGTTTTGTCTCACCAGCAAAAAATACATTTGTGTCGTCTGCGTACATTATTAACTGAGGGGAGCAAGGTATTTCCGTTATATCGTTTATATAGAGAAGGAATAGCAGAGGCCCTAGAATAGAGCCTTGGGGAACACCATGTTTTATTTTCATTTTGCTCGATGACTCATTATTTAAGCATACATATTGGTAGCGTTCATTTAGATAGCTTTCAATTAATTTTAGCCCTATTCCTGGTATACCATATATATTAAGTTTTTTAAGTAAAATATCGTGTTGTACAGTGTAGAACGCCTTTTTTAAATCCAAAAACAATCCCAGTGTAACCAATTTGTTTTCAATGTTTTCAGCAATTTTATCTTTTATATCGATGAGCGCTGATTCTGCAGACTTTTCCTTCTGGAAACCATATTGAGCAGGAGTTATTATATTATATTTTCTGAAAAACACTGTTATCCTGTCGTTGATTACACGCTCGAAAATCTTGGAGAAAACCGGGCGTACTGAAATGAGCCTATAATTATTAATTGAGGTCTCTCCGCCACCCTTGTAGATAGGAGTTACTTTCGCGATTTTTAATTCATCAGGAAAATTACCGCATTCAAGCATCATATTTATTATGTGGGACAATATAGGGCCTATTATGTTCGCGGTGTACTTAATTGGTAGCACTTTTATTTCGTCGTCACCAGCTGCAACATCATTTTTAGACTATCTATTATCTTATCAATCTCAGTTGGTGTCGTTGGAAAAAGCATGATAGATTCCATTTGATTTCCTGCCAGCACGCAGTTATCTGAACTTGCATTTTTTCCCTTGCAGGTGCCTATGCTAGTAGAATGTCGATTCATTTCGTCAACAAGTTCTGTACCGACAACACTTTTTTTATTTATCAAGATTTCCTTCACGCTGCTGCGTGTTTGCTTCCTGCTCGTTAGATAGTTAATCGTCTCCCACACTTTCTTGTGGTCATTGTGAATATGCAGAAATTTATTTTGATAATATTCACACTTTGCTTTTTTAAGTCGGAGTTCAATTTGTTTCTAAACTTTTTGAAGTCATCCAATAGAGCGGGATCGCGATTTTTTATAAAAGCATGATACATACAGGTTTTTTTTTCATATTCTTTTATACAGTTTGCCAGTTATCCACGGTTTTCTAATTTTTCTAGGCCCTTGCTTACTTTCCCGGAGAGGAAAAGCAGCATCATAACAGTGTTTGAATTTCGTCAAGAAGCTTTTATAGGCAACTGTAGGATTGCATTCTCTATAAACGTCGACCCAACTTTCCCGCTCTATTAGGCAGCCAAAAGTACTAAGCGTTTGTTCTTTTATTATGCGGTACGAAAACTTTTCCATACCACGATTTTGTTTCCAATTTGTAAAAGACCTTATGCAAAATATGGGTAGATGATCACTAATATCGTATAAGATAGCACCGGCCGTAACATGATTTATATCTACGTTTGTGAGGCAGATGTCAAGGGATGTTGCAGTGTCTGGAGTGACTCTGGTTGGTACTGTTATTAAATTGCTACATGCATACTGGTGAATGACGTCTCGGAATTCTCTCGTGTGGTGATCGTCCGATAGCCGTATTAATAATTATGTCGCCGAGAATTATAAATGAGACGATACGCATTGCCAGACGGTGGCCTGTACAAAGCACCAACTATGGTGTTCGAGACTTCAACAAGTAAGCTTTCTATATCTTCATTTATTCTTGTTAGATTGTCGATAACCCGGTACCGCAAGTTATCTTTGAGGTAGATAGCTATACCGCCACCCCTTTTGTTTTCTCGGCACACGCTTTCACACTTGTATCCGTGTAGATATGGTGGTTTGTCATCTTTCGTTAGCCAAGTTTCTGTTAGTACAATAACACTAAATTCCACACTCAGAGACTGCAAAAATATTTCGAGATTGTCAACCTTATTTTTAATACTTCTCACATTTAGATGTATTGTTGAAAACTGTCCATCCGCTCTTTTATACTTTTCATTGAATGCTTGACAATCAAAGTAGTCTCACTCGGGTTGAAATTCTTCCATCATCATGCCTTTGTGTGTTATCTGAGGGATTAGTTACGTTTCAGTTTGTTATTTTTTCACATCAGTCATGCCAGCGATTCTGAGAACACTTGCCGTTTCATCCTTTCGGGCAAAGACTTTCCTCCCGGCAGTCCAGACGAACTTCCACCCCACGACCTTTTTCTTGGCAATGGCAGCACCCAGTAGCCTCTTGTTCGAACTCGTTAAGTGTTCGTTCACATAAACAGGGCTGCCATGCCCACCGTAATCAAGGTCTTTAGTTGTAACCCTTTGTTTTTTGCATTTCTGCAGGATTTTGTCTCGCTTTGTGCGCTGCACAAAGCGGACAATTGTGTTCTTTTCGAGAGGGTTAAATGTGGGAACTCGGTGACACACGTCAATATCCGAATCTAAAATCGGCTCATTCAGAAGGGTCCCAATTCTTTTGACAATGTCATTTGCGTCTCCTGTTACTGGTACACCTTTTATTTCTACGTTGTTAGAGCGTTGGTACTGCTCAAGCTCTTCGATTTTTTCACTTAACCTTTGGTTCTCCGCGGTTAGCTCTTCGTATTTTTTCGTCACCTTCTGCATATCTTTTCGAAGTTCCTTCACATCGTTCATAATTGCGTTCACGCCATCACAAGTTTCATCACAGTTTTTAACGCTATCTTTTAGAGTTCTAAGCTCGGCCCTTAGTTCGCGTTTAAGGTCATCAAGGGCCTTCATAATATCCTTCCTTCTTTAGTCATATCGATCAGGAAGGTAGTGGATAACACACGATGACACGGTACTTCAACGCTTACAAATCAACAATCCTACAATACTAACAGTCGTTGCTGTGTTCGGCAGCAGTGTACAGAGAAAATTTTAGGTTTTTAAACAGAAGGTAATTCTCAGCCTGCGAGAGCAGAGGCGATTAGATAGTGTCCGATACGCACTGCTGCCGAACTGAAGGCCGGTCCGGTGTGCTGGCCTCCTTTATGGCACTTGTCTTCGTTGGTGGCGCCCTCTTCCTGACTTCTTCCGCCACAAGATGGTATCTGTGGCGAACGATGACTTGTCGATGTTGTGGTGATGTTGGGCGCAGATGGTCCACGTGCGGTCAGGGAACTGCGAGAGCAGAGGCGATTAGATAGTGTCCGATACGCACTGCTGCCGAACTGAAGGCCGGTCCGGTGTGCTGGCCTCCTTTATGGCACTTGTCTTCGTCGGTGGCGCCCTCTTCCTGACTTCTTCCGCCACAAGATGGTATCTGTGGCGAACGATGACTTGTCGATGTTGTGGTGATGTTGGGCGCAGATGGTCCACGTGCGGTCAGGGAACTGCGAGAGCAGAGGCGATTAGATAGTGTCCGATACGCACTGCTGCCGAACTGAAGGCCGGTCCGGTGTGCTGGCCTCCTTTATGGCACTTGTCTTCGTCGGTGGCGCCCTCTTCCTGACTTCTTCCGCCACAAGATGGTATCTGTGGCGAACGATGACTTGTCGATGTTGTGGTGATGTTGGGCGCAGATGGTCCACGTGCGGTCAGGGAACTGCGAGAGCAGAGGCGATTAGATAGTGTCCGATACGCACTGCTGCCGAACTGAAGGCCGGTCCGGTGTGCTGGCCTCCTTTATGGCACTTGTCTTCGTCGGTGGCGCCCTCTTCCTGACTTCTTCCGCCACAAGATGGTATCTGTGGCGAACGATGACTTGTCGATGTTGTGGTGATGTTGGGCGCAGATGGTCCACGTGCGGTCAGGGAACTGCGAGAGCAGAGGCGATTAGATAGTGTCCGATACGCACTGCTGCCGAACTGAAGGCCGGTCCGGTGTGCTGGCCTCCTTTATGGCACTTGTCTTCGTCGGTGGCGCCCTCTTCCTGACTTCTTCCGCCACAAGATGGTATCTGTGGCGAACGATGACTTGTCGATGTTGTGGTGATGTTGGGCGCAGATGGTCCACGTGCGGTCAGGGAACTGGGAGAGCAGAGGCGATTAGATAGTGTCCGATACGCACTGCTGCCGAACTGAAGGCCGGTCCGGTGTGCTGGCCTCCTTTATGGCACTTGTCTTCGTCGGTGGCGCCCTCTTCCTGACTTCTACCGCCACAAGAGTGGTATCTGTGGCGAACGATGACTTGTCGATGTTGTGGTGATGTTGGGCGCAGATGGTCCACGTGCGGTCAGGGAACTGCGAGAGCAGAGGCGATTAGATAGTGTCCGATACGCACTGCTGCCGAACTGCGGAAAGCGGATATGAATCAACGCGTAAAATATTATGTGCCTGGAATACATAAGCTGAAAATCCATCCTTAGATAAGTGTTGTACAAATTCAGCCACTAATAATGACGCGTTTTATGCCTATACTCACTGACAACACAGTTATATTTAAAGTTACTTAAGTATGTGGCACTCTAAGTCAACCGTAAGATCTATAAAAATGCGTGATATGATTTCTGCTAAATTGTTTAGAAGTTTCGATGCACTTCCTTTGATCGCAGTATCCCCGTGAATTGGTAAGAGAGAAAGATAAAGTTATCAGTATGCTGCAACCGCCAGACACTCATTACTCCTTTTTTTATCTTTGAATTACTGACCTGCTTTGGCACGAATTTGCGCACGGCATAAAAGTGAAATGTAAATACCTCACGTGGGGCCAGATAACAGAACTAGAAGCGCCTGTCACAAATTTCTGGCCATGTCCAGCCGCTCGTCGTGCCCTCAATGGCGAAGGCAGACGGTGTTGAATAGTCAAAGGAAAACCTTGGGTTTGTCCCTGTGTTGTTTCACAGCAGTCGTGACGAATGGTGAACTGCAGTGGCAAACGCAGTGCTTCTTTGTTCCTCCGATAGTTTCTCGAAAAAGTAATACCCTTTTGGTTAACACGTTTCTCCAGCATCGGTCTATAGTGCATCAGTTTTGATAGTGAAGATGCAAGAAATTGCCTCATGTCTAAGAATATTAGAAAACTGCTATGCCTTCGCAGCTAAAATATGTATTCTGCGAGTGTTTTTATTTCACCTTATTCAAATGCAGATCTTTATCCAGAGCTAAATACGTACACATTGCGGCGTTTATCACAAAAACGAAAATACTAAATAATTACTCTTGCCCTTTGGGGACATTATGCCCGAAAATTAAGGCGACTGAATAATTGAATAATAATCGATTAAAGCGTGGCATTCAATCGGGTGAAACTTTCAATCCACGCCGAATTCTAGTGACACAATCCACACTGGGCGCACGTAAAATTCGCTCAGCACGCTTGATACACCTAGCGTCCACACGAAATGTGGTTTCACGTTTCCGCCCCTGAACATCTATCTTTCGCGGTGTGTCTGAGACTAAGCCATGTCCACGAATCGATGACAGACATTAACGTTTACTCTATAAGTTTTGACCTTGAGAAGCGCTGAAAGTTTTCTCACAGGCGGATGGGTCCGGGAGTCATTTCTGAAATCTGCGAGTGTGAACCGGATGGTGGTCGTCTGGTTGGTGAGCCGCACGGGCGGCTACACTAATCGATTAAAAACAAATACCGCCGACTTGCATAACAATACCAACGATTTATAAGACGTTTAGTCTCCTATGCGAGAGACATCATCAGTGCAGCCTAGAAACACCCGACTAGCTACCGCCAATCCAACGCTTGCTTCTTCCTTCTCTTCATCCGTAGCGCTGGTTCTGCCGACTTCTTCGTCCTTGGCATACGGGAGACACCATCATCGTCGGCTCTTGTTTCAACTTCTCTTACGTCCGTCGTAGATGTAAAGGCAAATGAAAGTTATTTCAGGATGTCGGTGTACACGTCAAGGAGGGAGCCGCGGTTAGAATTACGGTGGATGGGTCACTGCGAATACACCATGATTCCAGAAATCTTCTGGGGCCCCATCGTTGTTCGCGTGCCAGGGTCACAGCGTTCGCGAGGTCAAAGAGTGTGACCAGGGGGCTATGTTGCGCTTTTGGACTCCCAGGAGACTAGGAAGAGGGAAGTGACGTCAACAACGCTCTTCGGATGTTGATTGGTGGAGTCGCTGATGACGGTGAGTTTCGCGATGCGAGATACGTTCATTCACACCTACGTCACTTCCCTCTTCCTAGTCTCCTGGGAGTCCGAAAAGGGCAACATAGCCCCCAGTCGTCCAACAATGGTCCACCAGTTCAGTTTTTGATCTTGTGGCATGTGTTGCCTTCTCCACGTCTCTTTTGTGCTCTTTGAGGCGGGTACTCCGTTTGCGGCCGGTTTCTCCGACGTAACACTTGTCACAGTGCTGACATTTCACCTTGTATATGATAGCATTTTGAGATTCAGGAGGGGTTGGATCTTTTGGCTTCGAAATGAGGTCACGTAATTTTATTATGGGGTTTGAAAGTTGTTCGTATACCTAGTGGAAAGAGGGACCGGCGATTAGATTCTGAGACGCCTTTTACATAAGGGATAGTCACCACGCCTGCTTTGTAGTTATTACTTGGTTTTGTTCTTCCCTGCTGCATTTGTTTCCGTGTGTTTTTAATAAAACCTTGTGAATACCCGCGCCTCAAAAGGGATCCGATAACAGCAGGAACTTCCGATGCTCGTAAATCTGAATTTTGGAGGGAAATGTTCTGATCTGCTAATTAAGTTTTTACAACAGCTCGCTTATGTTCCACAGGGTGGTGAGAATTGAACCTGAAAAGTTACCGGTATCACAAGGTTTACGATACACGGTGGTTTCAATATGACCGGTGTCACTTCGGCAAACAGTTACGTCCAGAAAAGGTAACGTGTTATTTTGTTCTACTTTTCGCGTGAACTGTATCGAAGGTTCAATGCTGCTTTTGGGTTGCATGGAAGTTGTCGACGTGATCCTCATTTAAAATAACGAAAGTGTCATCTACGTAACGTCGATAGAATTTGACAGGGCATGCTTTTACTTCTAACGCGGGCGAAATGCGACAAAATCAGTCGCATTTCAGCTTCCGTGGACAATTCTATCGTCAGATTGAAGGTTGCCCATGGGTAGTCCGGTATATGTGACCTGGCTAATCTGGTAATGGAACACATCGCTACAATCGCTCGTACGAAGAGCAGAAAAAAAAACCTTAGGCGCGGTCGGGGAGAGCACGAGGAGTGAAACTCACGTGACTTCCGGTGAACCCACTTTTAGTAACGTAGGTCGATGCCTCCCTTCTGACCGCCCCTACACCTTGCGGTACACTGTTACGTCACAGTGCACGGCGCGAACTTTGAATTGGGCCTCGTATTTCTGTTTTTATTAAAAAACTACGCAACTCTATAGTGAAAAAAAAATTGTGTAATGTCCTGATATGCCATTTCAACGCCTAGCATGAAAAAAAAATTTTGGCGTGTCAGAGGCTCTTTAATGGGACGCTGCGGCCTGGAACTGCATATTTCTTTCTTTTAATTTTTATTTTCTAGAGGTTTTGTTATCACGCATCTTCAGATGCTTGCATTCGAACGTGGCACGTGCAAAATCAAACGTTACAGAGCCACCTGGATGGTTCAGCCATCATAACATGGTCGCGTCTTGCGGATGCGCTCGCGCACCCCGCCCCAGAGCAACGGGTCTATAGACGATTGCATGCTGGGCGACTGGCCGCCGCCTTGTTTCTGCTCGTGCTGGCAAGTGCGTGCATATGCAGGCTTGGCAAAACCTTATTCACGCGCACGCTGCACGGCCTTGCGCGCATGAGGCGCCAGTCGAGGTTCCCAGCTTGCAATCGTCTATTAGCGGCGAGATGTTTCGGTGGCGTCCTCGTTCGGTTATTTTCGTGACGTCATTACCTCGCGAACAACAAGTTCGATGGTGTTTGTAATTGGCATGGGGGAAGCCTGAAATCATAGCCCTCTCAAAGCAACACTGCCAACACCGTCAAGATTGAAGTTCTCACATTCCTCTTATTTCCGTTGATGAGACATCCTTTGCTGACGTCAGAGTGAGCATTCGGCCAATTGTGGTGGGCCGACCACAGCGACGCTTTCGATCGCTTACGTCGCTAATAGTCAGTAAAGACAAAGGCTTTGCCTGTGCCCATACTAGTCAGAGCTCGTTGCTCTGACGACGCCGCGCGCTCTCGTTTTCTTCTCACCCTCAAAATCTCGCCTCATCTCTTTCGAACGTCCGGCGTTCAGCACGCGCACTTTGGCTTTCGCTGTTCTGTGGCTGCGGGTGCACGCTCAGGGACAACAATACACCGAAGGATTATCCCAAATACTTTACTAGGGGAATACATTCCACTCCTCTCAAATACAATAGCCTCCGCGCGGACAGGTTTTCTTTGCTTGGCGAGAGCCATCTATCGTCGGGGAGGTCTCGGCTATCGGGCGGTAAATTATGATGATTATGATGGTTGTTCTAGATGCCAAATTCATTCTTGTGGAAATGCTCGAGATACGCGCCGCGCGCCACTTCTAGGAAGAACATGG
>JAZHYW010050587.1:0-22575 GCA_037355805.1 Ixodes ricinus | reverse complement strand
TCACCTTATGATGTACCGCAGGAAAGGCTACAAGCGCGAGCTCCTTGCTCTGGGGCACATCTCGGCGGCACAAGCCCTCGTGACTTAAAGAACCTCTGACACGCCAAAAAAATATTTTTTCATGCTAGGCGTTGAAATGGCATATCAGGACATCACAAAAAAATCGTTTCACTATAGAGTTGCGTAGTTTTTTTATAAAAAATAGAAATACGAGGTCCAATTCAAAGTTCCCGCCGTGCAGTGTGACGTAACAGTGTACCGCAAGGTGTCGGGGCGGTCAGAAGGGAGGCATCGACCTACGTCACTAAAAGTGAGTTCACCGGAAGTCACGTGAGTTTCACTCCTCGTGCTCTCCGCGACCGTGCCTAAGATTTTTTATTTTTTTTTATTCTGCTTTTTGTACGAGCGATCGTAGAAAACGATGTTTCAGTTCCACTAGCTCTTTACCACCGCACCGTTGGTTAGTTTGCGTGCTGTAAAATTTGAGGACGAAGAGTCAGTGGATCGACGTGATGGAGGTCAATGATGAAAGCGTTGCGAGTACAAGCCAGTGTACGAGTGCATGCCGTCAGTCCGATCATACAGAGCTATACTGGGCGCAAAACGAACTATCAAGGTTTGAAAAAAGAAATTTAGAACGCTCGCAGAAATTAGGATTGCTAGCATACGACACGCCCGATCGCATTGCTGAAGGTTCAGACACCGAGGTCGTTGAATCATCGGATACTCTCCAGGCTAAAGATACCTGCCGCCTAAAGAGTACGAACTGGTTTGTGTACCAAGTACAAGTAAACGTTGAGCACAAAGTATGTATTTTGTCTAGAACATGAGTAGAACTTGTTTACTAGGTGCACATGCAGCCGATGTATGTCTCTCGGAAATGCATGCAGTGTGATCTCTTCTTCAGTTGCTGAAATACCGGGACAGTCCCTCACACAGCACCTTCTAGGCATTGTAGTTGATCACGTCAATTCACTGACTCCGCTTCTTCTACCTTTACAGCAACAATAAGCGATGAAAGGCAAATAAAAGAAACCTTGTCTGCTTCGATCGCTCGTGGAAGTGTGGAGAATAACAAAAATATTTAAAAAAAATATTACACGCGCTTGCGGTAAGCACGAGGAGGGATACAACTCACGTGACTTCCGGCGATGCCTACCTTCTGACCGCCCCGACACCTTACGGTACACTGTTACGTCACAGTGCACGGCGGGAACTTTGAATTGGGCCTCGTATTTCTATTTTAATGCGAATAGCATTCTTTGGATACTTCACGCACTTTCCGTCTATGTATCTATCTATCTATCTATCTATCTATCTATCTAGGCTATCTAACCTCTTACGCCGCGGGTCGATAAATAAATAAAAAAGACCGGCGCCGGCTGGGATTCGAACCGTTGACCCTTTGATCAGCAGGCAGACGCGCTAACCACAGAGCTATGAAGGCAGTTTTTTTTTTCTTTATTGCAAAACACGAACATGTCAATTCACTTTAAAAGCTCTGCAGGACTTTTTGCAGAACATGTTAAAAATCTCGCATATCGAGCAGACTCTGACAAATGCCTAGCCACTCGGGCTTCGGCTCACACTTAGAAAATACACTCTCTATTCTTTTAACAAAACTGAAAAAGTAATACCGTACTTCTTTCGCATTGGGTCGGCATGCCTGACGGCCATGCGCGAGCGCCATATGCTGCACAGACCCAGAAGGAAAAACATATCATAGGGCACAAGGTCGTCGTTAGTAACGTTGAGGAACCGGATGCCAGTTGGGTGAATACTTAATTCTTTTTTCAATGTTCGCTGGAGCACATCCCCCCAAAAAACAGCGTAGCTATGAAGGCAGTCATTCTACGCACTCTAATCGGTTGTTTATATCTTTACCATAGGACGCGCTTTACAGCGCTGTCACAGCTACCGGTGCGCGCGCGTTCCATGCACGAGGGCTCATTCCGCTCTCGTGAGGGTGAGCACGGCTGCTACATCACCCTCTCCCGAGCGCGGGAGAGGGTGAGCTAGCGGCCGTGCTCACCCTCTCCCGTTGGTTGAGACTAGCTGAGACGCCAGAAAGTCTGGTCGGTACCATTTTGAGTGTTTGTGCGTATGGCGCGTGCTTTACTCGCCTTCCTAAGTGACACAAACGCACGTGCTGGGCTGCGGAGATCGTGCGCAGGGCTGTGAAAGTGTCAACAAATTTAGAATCGCCTCAAGAGTGGGCTGGCGTATCTAGAGTGTGCCGGCCACCTGACGAACGCGCATAACTCCGCACCGTTTGATGCTATTCGCATTAACGTAGATAATCATTCCCAAAGGATGGTTTTTTTGTGATGTCCTGATATGCCATTTCAACGCCTAGCATGAAAAAAAAATGTTTTTTGGCGTGTCAGAGGCCCTTTAAGAGCGGCTGCCAACGTTATGAGCTCGCGTTTCTAGCCTTCGCTGCGGTACAACATAAGGTGAAACGAAGTATAGATGGCGGCACTCATCAGTGTGGCCAGAAAACTGGCTCGTGGCAGTGATGTTCCTCCTCTGCTCTTACTTTCCTCCTTCTGCTGCTCGTTCGTGCACGTTCAGCGCTCAGCGCGTGCTCTCGCTCACACATATGCCAGCAAACGTGCCAGTGGTGCTATACCTGTTCTCACCTTGTGTTGTACCACAGGAAAGGCTACAAGCGCGAGCTCCTTGCTCTAGGGCACATCTCGGTGGCACAAGCTCTCGTGCACCAAGGGCAGCTGCCAACGCTAGGAGCTCGCGCTTCTAGCCTTCGCTGCGGTACAACATAAGGTGAAGCGGAGTATAGAAGTGCCCAGTTCGCACAGAAGCGGAGCCCAGCTATAGTCGGTTGCAAGCTAAGAAAAACCGGAAATGCCTCTCAGAGGAAAATGTATTCCTACGCCGAGAAACGCCAGCCAATCGTTTTCATGACGTCACGATTCCGTGGACCAATCGCGATCCTTTTGAAAAAAAAAGCTCAACATGGCTGCCTGCCTTAGCAACGCGACGCTAGTTTCTCGTGACAATTATTCTGCTTTTTTGCACCGTGTTTTACGTGCCCGAGGTTACGCCACCAAATCTTAATGGCATCGGCTTGCGTTTGCAGCAGTTTTTTGCGCGACAACGTGAGAATCCAGCGACGCTGTCGCCAACGAAAATTTCGAAGCGGGCGCGAGGGTTAGCACTGCTGAGAGGTGACGGAAGACAAAGAGAGCGGGGCGCGGTGGTGGTATCGATGACTTGGGAGGGTGCCGATTTGTCAAAACCCGAAAAGTATAATTATTCTTGTTTTCTATTCATCCAACAAAATAAAGGCACACATTTCGTGCGCAAAGCCCACAAAACTAAGTAAATCACTAAATATTTATTATTTGCAGGAACTATAAGTGCTTCGCTTTCCCTCAATCGAAGGCGCTGGAAGACGGTATGTTAGACAGTATCTTGGACAGAAAATGAATTGGGAAGACGGTACATTGGACATGACTCTTTTTCTTTACTAAACAGCTATTTCGTTGACAAAAACGTATTCTAACTTATTTAAACGTCCTGAATGAATTAAATAAATATTGTAGTAGTTTAAGACACGTTTACTGGAGGAAGAAAAAGCAACGTTGCTAGCGAACTACTTTCTCGACGGCGGAGGCACTTCAGATGGGCGCAATGCGCTTGTGGGTGGAGCTAAAAGATTGTTCTCAGGTTGCATCCGACTATAGCTCATCTACCCGAGCGAGAGTGCCAAGCTGGACAAACTTTGTTCTTTGATAATGGTTTTGGTCCGCGCTGCAGGGTTCGCAAAGCGATTTCGTTAGAGGCTGACAAGCCAGTAGCTATCGTTTTAACTACTCAAGAATTGAAAACATAATCAGTGATTCAGTGAAGAATGTTATCAAACGATAAAGAACATATATAAGACACGCCTTGTCAGCATTTCGTGTATGAAAGAGCTTTTGCACGACATAAACGTTTAAATTCATTTTCGCTGTAAGTCAGAGAGCAGCCGACATAACAGGTCAGTCAGGCCAATCAACAGAGCCAAAAAACACTACGTCTCAGAGCTCGCTGTCTTTTATACTTCGTTTCAGCTTGGGTCCAGACGTAGGCGATGCTACAAGCGCGAGCTCCGGGCTTTCAGCGTCCCTGCCAAGCACGCGCGCTCGAGCAATGCAAGCACTGTTCAGGGCCACACGCTCGCGCTCGTAGCATCGGCTGTGTCTGGACCTAAGCTGAAACGAAGTATAGTGCGTTTGTTGTGACCGGTTAAAGCAATCAAGCACAAACCATGCATCATGGCCTTGCGCTTTTAGTATGCGTGTTAGTGCTTGTGTCCCTTGTAGTCTTTCACTGCATTTTGTTTTATGATAAAACAAGCAATAGCAGACTCTTCTTTCAAGACGGGTGTTCAGAGGAGTACTCTATCTAACTCATCATTCTGATGGTAGTTTGATTAAACTTGATTACCAATTATCTGACCTTATTAATACCCACCCCAATATTGCTGAAATAGTACACCAAAGTCGAAGAATTTGCATGGTCAGGAAAAAAGTAACGTATTTTGTAGCCCCAGTGACCTAAACCTAAAAATTGTTCCTCGAGTGGGTAGCAGATTTCAAAGTGTTTTTGTTATAGTGCTTTTGGTATTTTTTCATTAATAATTAGGTTTATTGATAATTTGATGTTAAAAAAAATATACCATGTCTTTCATGTATCTTTATATATTTTTTCTGTTTGAATGAAACAGAAACGCAGAATTTTACATTAACGCTGACATTGTATTTAAATGAATGCGATCTCAATTATGTCTATGTCAATGATTTCTATTTGAAACGTTTGATGACGCTGATAATAACTATTGTGATTACGATGCTTACTTAATATTAATTTGATTATTTTCTGTATAATAGCTTTTTATGCTCACACTGGTCCTGCACACCGTTGACTGCTGCGAAAAGGTGCTGATGGCCTCGTCAAAAGAATTTTTAATGCGAACAGATTATTTGCGTATACGAATGCGAAGGCATTCGTATACGTAGCGTATTCCTACAAGCTGCGAGCTGCGCTAAGCGCGGTCGACATCTGCAGAGGCTGCCCGGCCGAGCTCTGCGGCTCTGCAGAGCCCGGCCACCCTCTCCCTCTTACCGGTGGCCGGGCCGCTGCGCCATCGAGAGGGCTTCTCTGCGCGGTGGCGTTCCTTGAAACTATGACGCGCGCCGGCCAATGGGAATTTATCCATCGGTTGGCTGCTATAGACTGCAGCCTTCGCTCCATCGGACAGGAACATTTAGGTGCCGTTTGGGGCGGCTTCAAAAGCTGATAACGCCGGTTTGTTCCATAAAACAGTTAATGCTTTCGCATTAAAAAACAAAACAAAAATACGGTGGGCGAAAGCATTGAGGTTACCTAGCCACTCCTTTCACAAGGTATGTTAGGATAGCGAACCTGCGGCTTCCAAGGAATGACACTCTTTATTATTACAAATAAACATATGGTTTGACTAAGAAACTAGAGGATCGTTGAACACAACTATATAAGTGAATATTCGGATGATTTCAAGCCCGTGGTGCGCTAAAGTTACCACTTAACTAACGGGCGCAAAGCGGGGAAGGGGGGGTTCGAAAACGCAAAAAAGGAGGAGAAAAACAACGTGCAAGCCGTGTTAAATTTGGACGCATTTTTGAGACGAAGTGACAAGGCACCTTAGTGCCTCTCGTGCCAGCTCCCCGTGCAAGCCGCTCCCGTAATCTGCTCAAGATCGTGATCAAGATCAAAGCAGGGGGACATCCGTGTATTCTAGCTAATCCTGTGTTCACAAAGCCCCTCAATGTGTTTACGTTTGTCTTGTTGTTGGAAGAAGAATGGCCGGGCTAGAGTGAACAGGCGCGATGTCTTACGTTGTTGGAAGCTGGAAGAAATATGGCCAGGCTAAAGGCGTGCAGGCGCGGTCTCTTACGGCATTAGCATGGGGAGTAGTTGCTCCCTGCGGCGGCAGCTCGAAGGGGTCGCTGTAACCCTACCTCTCCTACAGCGCTTCCTTCTGAGAGGCACCTCCTCCTGACCGTGATGTCCTCTTTGATCCGGGGTTAAGCTGGACAAGTTTCTAGAGTAATTAGACCCACAGGTGATGAGCAACGTTACTGGAGCAAGCTCAGTTTCGCAGCTCCCTATTCTCGCCTGCAGAGGCGAGTGGCCCAGGTGGCGGTCACGAGAACTCGCGGCGCTGCAGTCGGATCTTGCTTCCCTGTGTCGCGCGTTGTCTGCTACCACTGCGTTGAGAGCTTCCTTTTCTTTTTCTTTTCTTCTTTTTTTTTACTTCCATGTGTGTAATAGCAAAAAAGTGAAAGCCGTTTACAACTCCCTGTAACGCCGAATTAGAGCGCAGCTCTTGAGGAGGAGGGAGAGGCACGGGGGGGGGGTCACGTGACCTCGGAGAGAGGGGGGTCACGTGGCCTGGGGGTCACGTGGACCTCGAGGAGGGGGATTTTCCCGCCAAATTTAGCGGGAAAAATTTCGATTTAGCGGAAATGTTCCGCTAGATTTAGCGGGGAAAATATTCCGCCAGTTAGCGGGGATCTGTAGTTAGCGGGAAATTTTCCGCTAGATTTAGCGGAAATCCGTTAGCGGGAAAAATTTTCCGCTAGATTTAGCGGGGAAAAATTTTCCGCCAGATTTAGCGGGGAAATTTTCCCGCTAGATTTAGCGGGGAAAATTTTCCGCTAGATTTAGCGGGGAAAATTTTCCGCTAGATTTAGCGGGAAATTTTTCCGCTAAATTTAGCGGGAAAATTTACCCATCATGCATCGCGCGGTTACGCCGACGCCGACGGCGACGGCGACGGCGACGGCGACGCCGCCTGCCGGAAACGGGCGCCTAAGAGCTGCGCTCTAAAAAGATGATGAAGATGAAGTGTAATACACCACAGAGATCAGAGTCAGCGCGTTGTGAGTGCTCTTTCTTTGTGTGTTTGAAATTTATTTTTGTGTGTGTCTGTTTCCTTGCGCTGTGAAGTGTTAGTTTGAATCAACAACTCACCCAAGCTCAAGTATTGCTATTCAAACTTGGCGGGCTAGACAATCCGGAAGTAAGACTCGACTGCAGCGCTGCTAGTTCTCGTGACCGCCACTGAGCCCACGTCGCAGGCGGAGCTGTGAAACTGAGCTTGCTCCAGTAACGTTGGTGATGAGGCCGGCTGCCGGCAGGGACATATGAGGAACACATCTTTCTCTTCGTCTCCACAAGAAACCAGCTTGTATTGACAAGCATTTAATAATCGTAAGCCGAAACTTATATCAATCGGCTTACTACAGTTATTTCAAGAAAGTATAATTGCACTCATTTTCATTCGCAGTGATCGGGGAACACTTCGTCAGGATGGCTCAGGCGGTGTTGGGCATGGTATACGGTCGTACCCCGACGCGGCTATAGAAGTCCCATTGCTCCTAGGCGAAAGCGAAGGTCACAAGGAAAACCGCTCTCTAGTTCGGTCAAAGGAGAACATGGCGGGGCTGCACTAGGCATCTCGCTCGATCTTATTTAGCAACACTGATTCCGGGGATTTGTAGGAACGAAAGAGAAGCGCGAAAAAACTTCACAAATCGTGATCCTGAAAAAAAGAAAGAAAAATGACCGCATCTCCACGTGGTGAATGATGTTGATTGGGGCGAAGCTCTGGTGGTGCTGATGATACTGATTTTGTTCATAGGTAGTGCTGATGGTGCTGATTTTTTTATTGCTCATAGGTATTCATCCATGTCAGAAAGAGAATGTGTGGTATGGAACGTGGTTATATACGCATTTAAGCATTTGACCGCAGCGCCCTCTCGTCTATAAACGTTGATTGACCGCAGCGCCCTCTCCCGTATAGACGTTGAGCGGCTACATGCAACTTTTCACCCATGACAGAGCAATGCGTCACATCGCTCGCATTAACAGTGTTCCCGTGGTGGACAATATTAATTCCCACCTGTTGGCCCGTACAAATTCTCACCCTCGGACAGCTAGCATTCAATTTTCAGCACGAGATTGGAGCAGCAGGGGAATATATATATACTCCTCCCCCGCACTCAAAGAGAGCGCCCCTGTTGGTACAGGAAACACTACCAATTTTCCAACGTAAGGCGAATGTCCCCACGTTAGTCGCCCGATCGATCACGTTCGAACGCCTGCAGAGGAAGCTTACGGCGATTGGATCCATGTATATACGGACGCTTCTGTCAATGCGGTCAGGAAAACAGCAACTGTTGCTATTACTATTCCCGAAATAGACTTCGAAGTGTCTGGCAGGCTTAACTTCGAGACATCATCGACTACTGCAGAACTTGTTGCTATCTGGGCAGCGCTCGAGTCCATCAAAAACATCACCCCGCCAACCAAGGCTGTGGTACTCACGGACTCTAGAGGCGCACTACAACAACTCAAACGTCTCGAGAGGGCCACCCCTCTCTTAAATAGAGTAGTATTAACAGCTGCAACGGTGGAAGACCTTGGCTGGAGTTTGGCGCTGCAGTGGATTCCATCCCATGTTGGTATTCCCGGCAACGAAAGAGCAGACCAGCTTGCTGCGCGGGCTCATAACGACGGTGACCCTACATTCCTTTTAGATCGCTTAAAGGTCGGTTCTCACATGCAGCGAAGCGCTAATGTAGCGCTCCTCACGTGCCGTCAGCTACTTATCGTCTGCCATGAGCAACAGTTTTGACGGTGAGATACAAAGCTGGTGAACGCTCCCGTCAGCACGCGCTTAGCGCGAGGTAAGCGCTCCGCTTGTAGCGCTCCGCTTCATGTGTGAACAGGCCTTTAATGAGGCACACAGACTTATACGGGATACCATCCGCAAAAACATCCCCACACAGGGGTAGCGACAGGAAGACCACCTCCAAGCATCCCACGCAAACTCCCACGTTCAGAGGCATCACTCCTTCACAGACTTCGAACCGGCTGCCCGCATACCGCAAAGCGTCTCCATATGTACCGCCGCAAGACAGATCCCGGATGCCCAACTTGTGGTGATCCTGAAGACACAACCCATGCACTACTTTTGTGTCCAACCCATGAGGACCTCCGAAAAGTGCTACTGCGATCCTACGCTGCAGTTGGACTTCCAAACTCGACTGCCCAAGACATTTTGAACCCCAGTGGACCGCGGGGAATTGTCGAAAAGGCCTTTCGTGCTCTCCTCCAATATCTCCGGGACAGTGAGCTCTCGGATCGACTCTGATGTTCGCTGACACAAAACACAACTCACACGACGGATCTAAAACAAGTATTCAACATCTAAATTCACGTATGCGAGTGAATAGGTAGCACGGCAAGTTAGCAACATCCTGATATAGTGCGGAGCCGAGATGGGGACCTCCGCGGTACATTGACGGACTTTGCCATCTCAGATCGGTACTGCGATAACAGCGGATGCTATCTTCCTGCTCGCTTCGGACTCATTTTCTCACAAGCCCAATTCTAAACAAGCCCGTTGGCTTTTGGACTACAATGCATCGGATGCTCAAACTTGTACATAACCATTTCCTCTTCCTCTTTCCTTTATTTACCCATCTCCCAAAAAGCCAGGTAGCGACTTGCCCCTGACTGGAGGCCCACATATCTCCTGGCTCCCCCTTTTCTCTTCACCCCAAAATAAACAAACAAACAAACAACATCCCCAGCCCTTGAGGTACTACCACATCTCAGAGCCCCCTACTCGTCCCTTCTCGTGGCCGAGTGGTTAAGGCGATGGGCTAGAAATCCATTGGGGTCTCCCCGAACAGGTTCGAATCCTCTCGAATGCGCAAACATTTTTATTTTTTTAAGAAGACAGATGGGATGGCAATCGATGTGAGCACGGACGCCGGACGGACGGACGGACGGACAAGGCTAGACTCTAAGGAGCTTCGCCCCTAAAAATAGTCGTTAGTTGTTTATACAGCAGGAGTTTAGTCTGCCAGAACATGGCAACATTGTTACCCACTGTAGATAAGCAATTTAGCCAGTGCAGTACGACTGCTACCCTGGGGTCTTTAACGTGCACCACGCAGTAGTGATACACAACCGCACGCCGGTACGATGCTCATCCAGATCGAAACGGGCAGGGGTGGAGATTGAGCCCAGGATCCCTGGGCTCTGCAGCGCGAGCTTTCGCTCCACGTGCTCCGAGCTGGTGTGCGCTAGCCCACTCGGCCACCGATGCTCCCTTGTGATTCTGAAGAGAGAGAAAATCGTAACCGGCTTGCTAGAACAGCAGTTTCAGCTGAGACTGGCAAAAGAAAGCACCGAAAAGGTGGGGCTCGCGAGCGTCTTGAGACGCGGCTTGAGTCCCGCTCAGCTCGTGGGCTGGCTTTGTCAGTGCTTTCTTTCCCACAGTCTCAACTGAGACGCTGTTTCTAGCGAGTCGGCCCTGGCTGCTTATCATTAGTTATAAAGGACAAGAGTCATGGTTGGTGTAAAGCGCAAAGTGGAAGCTTGGAGTTGTTGCATTATTTAACCAACCGAATGTGAGTTGATCGTGTGACATTATTCTTATTTCAATAAATGAAATAAAAATTAATCCAAACAAAAGACGACATAAGAAGGGTTTTGCCCATGTGCAACGCTTTTGATAGCGCACTTCACGGGAAAGGGGTTTATTAGAACCTTTTCCTGAGCCCCAGATTTGAGCCACGATGACTGGCTATTTGTTTCCTTACCGTGAGGCCCAGTCGCTGCGCTTTGGACGTAACACTCTCCTAAGTTGTCTACAAGTAGAGTAACGTTAACACTGAAAATCTCTAACCCCCGCACAATGGCGAATAAAACAGAACCTGCGCCTTTGGAAAGCTGAACCTTAAAAAAAATGCCTGTTCGTTTATCTTGGAGCGAAGGGAAAGAAATTCCCCTTCGTTTTCGCTATCATACGTAGTTCAATATTTTCACCTTTCGTGTCGTCGGAACATGGCAGGTAGCATTAAATAGCTTATTAATAGGCACTAGGCGCTTTCGAGAAGTTGCTCGTGGTCCTTGTGACGCGCTTTTTTTTCTCGCAAGATTAACTGTGATTTACTGAAAGAACGAGGAAGAAGCTCGAGGAAATATTTGAGACAGGAATCTTCTGCGTCAGGGACAGAATCAGCGCCACTTTTCCTGAACTTCTTAACCTCAAATTTCAGCCACCTTTCAAAAGATGGTGCAAGTGCGCGTCTTCTGCTACAACAGAAGTCCTTTTTAATATTTAGGACAATTAGCACGCTTTAAAAAAATTACAATCATAGAAAGTGATTTTAATTAGAACGATGAAAGCTCTTATTAAAGAATCGTTGTCTAAATAGCTGTCATCTTCTTCGAAACCGGTCTCTTGCGTACAGAGTCGAGCTTCAAAACATGCCCATGATTTAAAATTATGTTAAACAGAGCTGAATATGAATAGAACCAAACAAGCCTTACAGAGAACCATGCAACTCAATTCCTCTAGTATTAAATTTAAAAAAAATTAGATCAGATGCCAGAACGCTATTTAAGAAAACCAAGAACGCGTGAAGGGAATTTTCGAAATTTTATCGCAATGAAGTGGTGTGTAAACAAAAACACTGATTGCTTGCACTTCTAATATTTTTATGCGGAGTTCCTATGTTCAGCAGGAGCATGCCCTTATATGGGCATGCTCCTGCTGCACAAGCGTGCCCTTAAATGGGCGTGCTTTAAAGAGCATGCCCTTAAAAAAACTACACTTGAAAATAGCACAAAAAAGCTCTTTTTGATTCAATATTAAAAAAAATGTGAGTATGCTCATTAAGAAAAACACGTATACACGAAACCAGACGAGACCTTCATCTATTCAATAAAAAAAAAAGAACACGTCTTGGACGCATTACAAGTCTAGAAACTTGGAATGCACAGAGGTATGTCTTTGAATATATCAAAACTTGCACTTTTTGTTTTCTTAATGTGCGTTAAGTTTAAAACAAAAATGCATATCACATTCTGCACTAAAAAAGTTATGATGATTCGGCAATTTGTTTGCAAAAAAGAAAAAAATACGTAATACACGCACAGACGCAACATTTGCAACGCAAACAGGAGCGTTAGAACAGCTGCCACCGGTTTTATGGTTGGGGCCGTGGGACTGCCGCATTAAACAATGATTTCTGTTAAGCTTGGCCTCGGGACAGCAGCAGCATCCATTGGATTTGCGAGGAATTGGCGTGCATCCATGGCTTCAGGGGTTAGTCGCTGTCAGAACAGAAAGACGATATCCCAGATGAATGTTTCATAACCTTTTCAGTTGTCCGAACCACATCAAGACTAGATAGAACCGTTCTATGTTAATGCGCAGCCTCTGCTTGGAGCTAGTAGTTTCATAACCTCCCAAAAAACCTGCAAAGTAATAATAATAAAAAAATATATGAAAAAAATAAATGTGGAGGTATTTTACTTGCCTTACACAATACCAAAAAATTATGCCTTGCACTGCAAAAAGGTTCAGCGTCAATTGAGTTTGGCAATCGTAATGTGAAAACGTACACAGTGTGCTGCAGCTGAACGATAGAACCATCTCACTAAGCGTTGGCGCATGCGTGACGTCGCCATAACTTTAGTTCTCAGGAGGCAGAAGGCCGTGCACGCGAGGGCTCGTGCCCTGTCGTGCTTTACACGCGCAGTGCTCCAGCGAGGTTGTCGCACGCGAGAAAAGACTAAAGTTCCCTCGATGCATTGCGGCAGCGCTGGCGTAGTCAAACTGGCTGGTTAAATCGGTCTATTTCCCGATGCCGAGGCCCGAGACCTTTGGATAAATGATATTATATCCTCCTATATAGACCTTTCCAAAAAAGAGCGAGTGGCCGGTGCCATCTTGACTGTTCGTGCGTATGGCGCGTGCTTTCCTCGCTTTCCGAAGCGACGAACACGCACGTGCGGAGCTGTGAAGACCACACGCGGGACTGTGATTTGTAAACATTAAAAAAGTCTATACTCACAAAGCCTGGCAGTTTGATGACGGAGCCATAGAGTGCCCGGTCGCAGATTTGAGGCCGAGGATCTGGTGGCACAGAGCATTTCTCGGGGAGTTCTGGTATTCAGCGCACAGCTTTTGCAGCGGCGAGGACCCGAAACATGGTTTTCAAACCCGACGAGAAAAGAAGCGGTAGCCCGAGGAACGCGAGAAGCACGAGCGGACATTCCATCGCTCGGGACAAGTGTGTTTCGGCGTCTCGCCGCAGCGGGGCGACCGTTACATGCCACTTGTCTGCCGCTCTATCTTTTCACTTTCCGCGGCCTCGTCTCGTGGCGATCTGCTAGGCTTTGTCAGTATTGAGGTGGCTATTATGATACACATGCAATCACGAGAGCAGGCTTGAATGCGTGCGATGATCTCGCACGACACTCATCAAGGTGAATGAAGCGCCCGTTTTCTAGCGAGAGCTCTCGTGCAAAAGCAGTGAGAAAATGTTCTATTCAGACTGTATAGGGGGCATTCACTGTCCGCCATATTTGAGGTCACTGTTTAGAGCGCATGCTCAGAACGAGCTCACATTGATAGGCTGTCAAGACTGGCAATCTTGATGGTGCGGGGTGCACGTTGCAAAATAACTGTGGAAGCTAGACATCAGCACGCGCTCAGCATTAGCGCCCACGGATATGGCCGCCAGTGAATAAACCCTATTAGAACCCACCGTATATATACGTAAGCATAGGCGTAGACTACATGGGGGCATCGGGGCTCGTGACCCCCCTGGTGAAATCCGGGGGGGGGGAGGCAGAGCCCCCCCGGTGAAATCCGGAGAAGGGGGAGGCAGAGCCCCCCCCCTCCCCTGGGCCATGATCCTTACCGAGACGCTGTTTACGTGGATTACTGCTTCAGAACCACAGGGGCCTGGGTTCTACCCCCCAACTTCGCAGCTAGCACAAGCATCTTGTTTTTTAGATTTGTGCTCGCCGGCGCATGCGCCGTGGTACCGGCGATGAACACACGGCTACGCTTGCAGGGTATTGACATTGACACACAGCGACGGACACACGGCGATGTACATGCGCAGTAAAATGTACCCCATAAAATAAACTACTGATAATTGCCGGTGTTAAAAACAAATGCGCGGAAAAGCTCCCCCCCCCCCCCCTTCGGAGAACTTCTCAGCCGCCCCTCCCCGGAAAATGGAAAGTCTACGCCGCTGTACGTAAAAGCATTTTCCGAGCACACTGCTGAATTAGCATCACTGAACTACTTGGTTGTCGTCTTTCCGTCTTCCCTTTCCGCAAAGCCTACCCACCAATCGAGCCCCGGGTGATCGATTATAGCCTCCGAATCCAACAGAACGCGATTCACAGCGCACCGATGCAGGGTGATGTCTTCGTCGCAGCAAAATGTGCCGACAGCAACGCAGAGGCTGAGATCGCTTGCTGCTTGGCCGTCAGCACATGGGGCCCCTCGCGACGCCGCCAAAACTTCCACGGCAACTGTCAGCACCAGCGAGTGTCGGGTACTACACCCCCATGTCGTCCCCGACGAACCTTGAACCGAGCCATGACCGAACATATAAAAAACGTAGCGATGAGCCCTGAAAGGTTGCTTTGGCTCGCTTCATCCGAGAGCGTGACGTGAACTTTGGCAACCACCGGTCGCCAAACTCAATCGTGGCGACATTTTGACGTCACTGCAAACTTTATTATTTCACCCGCATACCTCGGCCTTCATCGAAATTCATAGGGACAATCTCAATCTCAACGTCAGATCACGTGACCAAGACGGCAGCAAATCGGTGACCAAATGAGTTAACTTCATCGTTGAGTTTGCGATCTAGGCTATAGACAGTCTGGTCCGGCTAAGCGTGTCCGGATCACCCTGTGGGATCACAGCGCTCATGCGCGGACGAAGGTTGTTTGCTCCCGTGCGTTGTCCGGAAGTTCAGTTTGACTTGAATGTCGTGACTCGTATACCTGTTCTCTATGAACCATTCGCAATGTGCCATCTGCTGAGAAGTCGCCATTTTATTTCACTCCGCATCCTGCAAAAACAAAAAAATGCCAAGTTGGGTAGCTTAAACAAAACGTTAAGTGTTCCTTAACATACTATTGCAAAGCGCACTCTTCTACCTTTTTTCGTTTCCAAGCTATTAGTCATCGAAGTTGTAAATATCTTTTTGGGACACCCTGTATTGCAATGGATGTTCAATATCTGTAGTGGAGCTTTATAAAGTTTTCAGTGTGCGTGTTTGTTTTATTGGCGTGCTCGCATATATTATGAGAGCTCTGCTGCTGTCGACGGCTCAAGCTATAGCTTCAATATACGCGTATGGTCACTAAACTAGAAACGTACTTCAAGTATACTTTCCGCATGCGCATCCCCCCCCTTCCGATAAAAGTGTACATCTAGCACGTTTTAAACGTACTGATTTTCGCCACGGTAGCCTGGTAACTAGACCTTTGAATATATAGTATCTATCTTTTTTTTGCACAAACGATTACCAGAGATAGCGCCAAACTCGAATATTCTGGGAGCGAAATGAGCATAAAAAATACTCTAGATGAGATTCCGTGAAGATTCTTAACTGATCATTTGTGCAAGTTACATCGACCTCTAGTGTAGAGTTGAGCAAGTTTTGCAAAACGCCTTGGTTGGTACGAAAGCAGCGTTAATTAATAAATTAGTCGAATGTAAAAAGTATTCTCTTCCACTCAACGTAAAAAAAAACAACTACACAAACATTATTTTAGTTGAACACAAAAACTAAAAAGATAACACAGACCAGACGATTCGAACTGTAACCAACGCGAGTAAGGGACCTTGTTCGAAAGTTCTTTTCAAGACGGATGAGGATTAAGTCGGATTAATAAGATTTAGAAGCACAACAATCGGATCGAAGTGTCTGGGTCTGCCCTGCACGGGTGCGGATAGCACGCCTTTGCATATACTTGGCTCTCTCGCGGGGAGCAATATCGATTCCCGCCGAGGAACTTTTACTCGTTAGGGGACTTTTCGAAGGCGTCGAATATCCCTTACTGTAATTAGATACGGGGAGCGCCGGGTGTGTGGCAACATTGCAGTCGGGGATTGCGAGAAGAGTATGGAACAACAACTTAGCAGCGACCTCTATCTCCGAAACACGTTTAGCGACATGCGCCACCAAAAGCGTCGCCGTGGACCATACAGTTATTAACAATAAACGCCAGAGGTTCAGGTGGCGCTAGTGTGCTGTTGCTTTTGAAGCAGACAGCACCCTATCTAAATTTGACTTCTGGTTATGCATTCCTATGGGAAAACTCAAATGCGTTTTCTCTTCGCGCTTGATTATAAGAGCAAATATTGCTTAGTGTTTTGACAGAATAAAATGTTTTGAACGTTTTACAATCGGATGTACACACATATGTGTCAGTTATAACGTTTTTCTTTAGAATTCATGGCGTCGAACACTGCGCTAAAATAGCCCAATATTACACATGTATAATACGTGTTGACGTTGCAGACTGTAATTATAGGGCACGTATTTACGCATATAGACAACGCTATGAAGCACACAGAGTGAATCAGCTTGACAAAACACCAAAAATATGCTAATATATGCCAAATCAAGCAATCAAAACAGACGACAAGAACGAAGCATGGAGTTATGGAACGAAGAACACGTACTGGATTAGTAACAAACTCTGCATGAATAATCAAAATAAAGCAGTAACTGAATGTTGTTGTACTTGTCTTTTCTTTTTTTCGTTTTAAGTGTTTTTTTGTTTCATTTGATAGCTTGTATTGACATATCATGCTGTACAACATAGACCTTGGCCTTCATTATTGCTAACTTAAACATCGCTCAGTAATAACAAAAAAATTAACTAAATGAAATACACCTTTATAATGGTAATAAAACCCGAGACTCAGGAACACAGAAGGGGACGAACACAACACAACACCCCTTCTGTGTTCCTGAGTCTCGGGTTTATTACCATAAATCACCACCAGCTAACTTTTTTTTCTTTTTTTTTAGATATTGTTGCAGTTATGCATTTTTATAATGTGAGTAAAGCTACGTAGTATCCGTAACGAGTAAGGAAACTACGCTTATTTTTATTATTCCCTGGCGGAAAGAAAAATATAAGGTACATTTTCCCATAGGAATACACAGGGAGGTTGGAAATGTAGACTGCATGCTGTCTGCTTCAATTTGCAACCGGAAGTCCCGTTGACACTAGCGCCAGCTGAGCCTCTAGCGTTCATTGTAATAACTCTATGCCGTGGACGGCCTTCCACGATTTTTTCAAACGCCAACATTATTACCTCTTGAGTATGGTGAATTCTACTTTCAATGATAGGAACAAGAGCAATATCAGACTGCCAACTTGCGACGGTGCTGGTTTAAGGACGCGATATGGCTCCAAGCTTACATCGTGCTTTTCAAACACACCATCGAACGTGCTCGCTGGCGACGGATAATCCTGTTCGTGAAGTCACATAGAGAAACCATTAGAGAGAGTCACCGACACATACTCGTCGCTTATAACGCATGGAGTTCAGTATTTCAGGAGCGATCGTTTAAACATGTTTAGGAGACATAGAACGGTCGTTTGGATGGCTGGAGTATACGTATTGTTTATTATATTTCTGCGGGAACATTAACGTCACCTGATCTCATGGTATCGCGTGGCACAACACCTTAACACGATGACTTCAGGTTCACGTAACCTGGTCGCCAAATATGGTGAGGACTATTGACGTCACGTTTCCTCACGTCACGTGACTTCACGTCAGGCGACGTGGTCGCTGTGGTATCGCTGTGATGAGATGATGTCACGTGACATCAATATTTCTTCAAAATTTTGCTGGGAAATGTGTGGACTAACGGATAGACGGACGGACAAATATCTGGGATGGGGGGATTCGTTAAAAAGCATTCCATGTTTTAATTGTTCGTTGCGTTTTTTTAAACAGCGCTGGAAGCTGCGACCTCGTGAAGATGCAGCTTTCTGGGCAGCTTTTGTACTTCAAGGCATAAGAGGCCGTGAAACGATATTGAGTTCTGATATATTTTTATTACTTTATGGAAGCTTACTGGCACTACTGTGACCCAAGTATAATCGCACGCAGCGCCGGTGACCAACAAGCGTTTTTCTCGCGGTGCAATTTCAAGGATAAAAGTGGACTTTTTATTTCAGTCTCTCCTTTGCAACACTTCATGACGTAGTAACGGGGATCAGTTGTCACAGTCGCGCACAGTTCCTCATTATGACGATAATCAAATGAAATTCATAGATTGGACACGTGCATTGCGTGAACGCTCGATTTGTTCCTGTGAAAAATCAATGGCTCGACGAGCGTTCGGATACTGGCTTGCTATGAAATTGATCTGGTAACTGAAACAGCCGAACCGAAACATTGTCAGGAGCTCGGCATGTGCCCTATGCTTTGCCAAACCCGGCGCGTGGCCACGAGGAATATTGGCGTATAATCGGTACAGATAACGAGTAAAGCCCCTTTATGTGTCAACGTAGCTCAAGGTGCGTCGATGCACGAGGCACGTGCAACGTGCAGCCCTTGGGAAGATCATGGCGGCACAACGCAGCACTGAGCTAGATTTCAGACGCCATGAATTTCCCAGAAGTGGTGCGCGGCACGTGCCTCAAGCCATTTCTGCAACAATGAATGGCGCCACTTTTCCCAGGACAGAGGGGCTTTCGTAACGAGGCCTCTTGTTCTGGCTGCAAGTTGAAGGGCTCATGAAACGATATCGATTTGGAATGTTCATGACTTTGCAAAGGCGTACTGGTCATAGTCTGGCCCGAGATATACTGGTGCAGACCACTACTGATTCAGAAGCTTCTTTGTTGAGGTGAAATTACGATCATAAAAGGGGACTATTTCTTTCATTCTTGCCTTACAAAGCTTGCCGCCGTAATTGTGGGATGTGTATGTCGTGTATGTTTATACAGCCTGAAGTTAGTCTGCCTCAAAGGGCGACTTGTTTCTCAGCTGTAGATGAGCAATTTAGCCAGTGCAGTACAACCGCTAGCCTGAGGTCTTCAACGTGCACCACGCAGCAGTGATACACGACCGCACGCCGGTACGATGCTCATCCAGATCGAAACAGGCAGGGTGGGATTGAGCCCAGGATCCCTGGGCAGTGCACTAGAACTGGGAAGTGTGCCGACCGCATCGGCATATCCGCCTACGAGCTGGGTGTCGAGTGGCCCAATTCTGCTGCTGGGGCTCTAGGGTGGCGCTGACAGTCACAGCGGGGCCAGGAGACCGGTCAGGTAACGTGTAGCGAGGCTGGCTTGGTGCGCGTTGGTGTAACTAGCTACTTCTTGTTTTGCCTCGTGTGTGAAGCGATACAATATTGTGTGGCTGCTAGCTGTGCCGAAGGGACAAGAGACTCAGAACAATGTCAAATACGGTGAAGACAAAGACGGAGCGGTGCTGTTTGTCGCCGGGGTGCGACGTGGGTTAAATCACATGCAAAGAGAAACACTCCTTGTTTCGGACGCCGAGCGACGCCTCTCTTCGCGAAATGAGGTCGTCTGATTACAAGGTACAAAACAAAACTAATGAAGAGAAAAAAAAAGAAGTCTGAGAAGACTGTGTAACTGTAACCTCTTGACATGCCAGAGAAAACAAAGTTCTCCAAGTGGGATTGTTCTTCAATAAAGACAGCAGTTAAAGTTGCTTTATTCATCTTGCCAGTCTTTATGTTTATTTTCATATGATTCATGCTCAATAGATGAAATCAATTCAGACATTTTCTGGTGTATAAGCTTTGGTTGACAATGCAGAAGTCAAGAAAAGCTCGCTTTCAATAATCCATGCCACACATAAGACATGTATTAACACCAGAACATTATCTAGGTATTTAAAGGTCTGAACATTGTACAGCTGCCGAAAATATAATTAAAGTAGCTTTGACACTAAAGTGGAGAGGAAAACATGGCATATCATATCGTACTCTAACTCCACTTTTTTAATGCTTGTATGTAAGGTGAGGTAGATAATTATTTTTCTATAACAGCAAAGCGAAAAAAAAAAGATCAGAGAAGCAAGACTATGTAAGTAACTGACCTCTCCCAAACGGCATTTGCGCTTTGAATATTATAGAGAGGGAGAGACAGAGAGAGAGAAAGAAACTTTACTTTAAGACAACTTCTTGTCCGAGTCGTCGTTTTTGAATACAAGCTCCTGCCACTCGCGCAAGTCACGCTTTTTCACAGGGGTGTGATATAGGATGAAACCTATTGTTTCTCACAACTGAAGAGGCAAAAAGAAACAAAGAATACGACCATTTTCACGCTGAATAAAGCATCTCTGATGCGACCGCGAAGCCTCTGACAGCCGTTGGGTGGCCGCGCTCAGCTCCACAGCGCCCTCACCGGCGTGCTTGCGCATCGCGACACACTCACGGCCGTCGGACGGCACACCTCCCCGTTCTAGTACGCCTTACCCTGGGTACTGCAGCGCGAGCTTTCGCTCCACGTGCTCCGAGCGGGTGTGCGCTAGCCCACTCGGTCACCGATCCCAATTGTGGGATAAAAAACAAAATTGTAAATTGATGTGTGTGTGTTTATACAGCCTGAACTTAGTCTGCCTCAACGGGCGGCTTGTCTCAGCTGTAGATGAGAAATTTAGCCAGTGCGCTACAACTGCTAGCCTGGGGTCTTTTACGTGCACCACGCAGTAGTGATACACGACCGCACTCTGGTACGATGCTCATCCAAATCGAAACGAGTAGGGATGGGGATTGAGCACACGGTTCCTGGATTCTGCAGCGCGAGCTTTCGCTCCACGTACTCCGAGCTGGTGTGCATTATCCCACACGGCCACCCGCCTGACGACAGTCGAGCGCGGCTCATGGATTGGACACGAGAACTGTGTGAGCACTCGACTTCGGCTCGTAAGGATCTGTAGCAAAATAATTTGTTGGCCTAGCTGGTTAAACATTACGAAAATTAAAAAGCGCGAAAGACAAGGACAAGAGGGTCCCCGACAAGCTAAAAAAGCTCTGCCCGAAAGTCAACACCCCGCGCACAAAGCCTGACAAATGCAGTGTTAGGCACTGCAACAAATACGTCAACTGTTGCAGCGGGGTTGTGTATTTGATCCCGTTCACATGTGGGAAGGTATATGTGGGACAGTCGGGAAGATGTATCAACGTAAGGCTCAGAGAACATGCGCTATCTCTAAAATCCTCTCCGTCGGGGCATCTCGCTCTACATGTGAGGGACTGTGGATGCGCCCCGCTACTGTCCAGCACAAGGATCCTGAGGAGGTGTCCAGATAAGCGAACTCGAGAGATTCTTGAGGCTGAAGTCATTGCGACCAAAGGAGACGCCTGCATCAGTGCTCCATCGGTGACTTTGTCATCAAAAGAATTAGAGTACATGAAATATTTTCCTTAGATATTCTTAATTTGCTTTACCTTCCTCTTTCTTTTTTCTCAATATATTTACTGTCATTTTTTTCACTGTTACTTTAATCATGCCCACCATTTCCTTTTTGTTTTTACTAATTTCCTTTTTTTACTTTTTTTAATTCTCAGTCTTTTCAGATCCTTTCACTCCTTTCTCATAAATATTTGTAACATTTAACGTTAGGGTTCTTCGTCTTCCTCATCTTCCGAATTAAAACGTCAGTTGCGAGTAAGCGCTTGTCCTGTGTAGTCTCCCTCTTGTCCTTGTCTTTCGCGCTTTTTAATTTTCGTAAGGATCAATGCCCCGGCGAACAATCGGGTAGTGGCTCGTGTCCAGACTTGTACGTAGCTTAGTTAAACTACTCTATTGACGCTACTGTAGTTTAACTACTTTACTGAGTAGTTTATTAACTTTCAGTTACATTTGGATTTCGGTAATTGATAGTTTACTTGCGCTACTTTTTTCGAGTAACTTTTACTCAAATTACAAATTACTTTCGAATTTTAGTAGTACTGTGTGCTTATAAACAAACGTTCCTGCACAAAAAGAGATACGTTGGAAGATCAGCTGCTATTTGCAAAGAGGGTGCAACTTGTGCCGTAGGCAAAAGGAGAAGGAGGGTAGTAGTTTGAACGGTCCGAAAGTCACCTAAAATTTTCATGAGCCCTCCATTGTAACAACCCTGCTTCGAGGCGCCGGAAGCGGACAGACACGTCGCAAATGAGGACGAGTGACTGCGGGATTAGCGCCGAAGACTGGCGTTTCTTTGTGTCCCGAAGCTCAAGGAGACTTGAAGGATTTCAAGAAAGGGCTTGTCCACGCTTCTCCACAACGTAGGAACTCTTGCCCACTACAGGAGGTGTACACACTGCATCCTCACTCAAAGGAGGTAACGAAATGCTGCACCCGCTCTGTAGCTCATCTGGTGCTGCTATATAGTTTGTGCTGTCTTTCGAGACGTTATCTGGTCATTTCTCTGAGTGAAGTAATGGCGGCTAAAGACCGATACATGAGTGCCTTATAAATTGATTGTGTTAACTAGTTCATCAGCGAGAATAAAGCACTTACTCTGTGGCAATTTATATTATTTGCTGCCATCCCCCCCCCAAAAAAAAAAAAAAACACTGATGCACTTTTGATTTTGCCGTTCTTTCCGAAATAAAACTGATGCACCTGATTTCCCTAGAGCAATGCATACCAATTTAAAAAAAAGTTTTATAGGGGATAAACGGGCATTTTGAA
>JAZHYW010050586.1:0-17143 GCA_037355805.1 Ixodes ricinus | reverse complement strand
ATAGACGCTTTGCACACGCGCCAGATTGAGCCGCCATAGCCGACCTTCTCCTGTTTTACCGAAATGCCGAGCCACTGAAGCGGGCGTTTATGAGCCTCCACAGGGACCTATGCTGGGGAGGAGGACACAGTAGCACCTAAAGTCGCAATAACCTGTCCTGCTGTGACAACGATGACGTGAAGCGAACGTAATAAGAGGAAACAAAAACTGAAGGTCACTTATGGCGGCGCCCATGCACGGCTGCTGCAAAGCGTCTATACTCTGTTTCACCTTATGATGTACCGCAGGAAAGGCTACAAGCGCGAGCTCCTTGCTCTGGGGCACATTTCGGCGGCACAAGCCCTCGTGACTTAAAGAACCTCTGACACGCCAAAAAAATATTTTTTTTCATGCTAGGCGTTGAAATGGCATATCAGGACATCACACAAAAATCGTTTCACTATAGAGTTGCGTAGTTTTTTTTATAAAAAATAGAAATACGAGGTCCAATTCAAAGTTCCCGCCGTGCAGTGTGACGTAACAGTGTACCGCAAGGTGTCGGGGCGGTCAGAAGGGAGGCATCGACCTACGTCACTAAAAGTGAGTTCACCGGAAGTCACGTGAGTTTCACTCCTCGTGCTCTCCGCGACCGTGCCTAAGATTTTTTATTTTTTTTATTCTGCTTTTTGTACGAGCGATCGTAGAAAACGAAGTTTCAGTTCCACTAGCTCTTTACCACTGCACCGTTGGTTAGTTTGCGTGCTGTAAAATTTGAGGACGAAGAGTCAGTGGATCGACGTGATGGAGGTCAATGATGAAAGCGTTGCGAGTACAAGCCAGTGTACGAGTGCATGCCGTCAGTCCGATCATACAGAGCTATACTGGGCGCAAAACAAGCTATCAAGTTTTGAAAAAGAAATTTAGAACGCTCGCAGAAATTAGGATTGCTAGCATACGACACGCCCGATCGCATTGCTGAAGGTTCAGACACCGAGGTCGTTGAATCATCGGATACTCTCCAGGCTAAAGATGCCTGCCGCCTAAAGAATACGAACTGGTTTGTGTACCAAGTACAAGTAAACGTTGAGCACAAAGTATGTATTTTGTCTAGAACATGAGTAGAACTTGTTTACTAGGTGCACATGCAGCCGATGTATGTCTCTCGGAAATGCATGCAGTGTGATCTCTTCTTCAGTTGCTGAAATACCGGGACAGTCCCTCACACAGCACCTTCTAGGCATTGTAGTTGATCACGTCAATTCACTGACTCCGCTTCTTCTACCTTTACAGCAACAATAAGCGATGAAAGGCAAATAAAAGAAACCTTGTCTGCTTCGATCGCTCGTGGAAGTGTGGAGAATAACAAAAATATTTAAAAAAAAATATTACACGCGCTTGCGGTAAGCACGAGGAGGGATACAACTCACGTGACTTCCGGCGATGCCTACCTTCTGACCGCCCCGACACCTTGCGGTACACTGTTACGTCACAGTGCACGGCGGGAACTTTGAATTGGGCCTCGTATTTCTATTTTGTATAAAAAAAACTACGCAACTCTATAGTGAAACAATTTTTTTGTAATGTCCTGATATGCCATTTCAACGCCTAGCATGAAAAAAAAATGTTTTTTTGGCGTGTCAGAGGCCCTTTAAGAGCGGCTGCCAACGTTATGAGCTCGCGTTTCTAGCCTTCGCTGCGGTACAAAATAAGGTGAAACGAAGTATAGATGGCGGCACTCATCAGTGTGGCCAGAAAACTGGCTCGTGGCAGTGATGTTCCTCCTCTGCTCTTACTTTCCTCCTTCTGCTGCTCGTTCGTGCACGTTCAGCGCTCAGCGCGTGCTCTCGCTCACACATATGCCAGCAAACGTGCCAGTGGTGCTATACTCTGTTTCACCTTGTGTTGTACCACAGGAAAGGCTACAAGCGCGAGCTCCTTGCTCTAGGGCACATCTCGGTGGCACAAGCTCTCGTGCACCAAGGGCAGCTGCCAACGCTTCTGAGCTCGCGCTTCTAGCCTTCGCTGCGGTACAACATAAGGTGAAGCGGAGTATAGAAGTGCCCAGTTCGCCACAGAAGCGGAGCCCAGCTAGCTCATCTACCCGAGCGAGAGTGCCAAGCTGGACAAACTTTGTTCTTTGATAATGGTTTTGGTCCGCGCTGCAGGGTTCGCAAAGCGATTTCGTTAGAGGCTGACAAGCCAGTAGCTATCGTTTTAACTACTCAAGAATTGAAAACATAATCAGTGATTCAGTGAAGAATGTTATCAAACGATAAAGAACATATATAAGACACGCCTTGTCAGCATTTCGTGTATGAAAGAGCTTTTGCACGACATAAACGTTTAAATTCATTTTCGCTGTAAGTCAGAGAGCAGCCGACATAACAGGTCAATCAGGCCAATCAACAGAGCCAAAAAACACTACGTCACAGAGCTCGCTGTCTTTTATACTTCGTTTCAGCTTGGGTCCAGACGTAGGCGATGCTACAAGCGCGAGCTCCGGGCTTTCAGCGTCCCTGCCAAGCACGCGCGCTCGAGCAATGCAAGCACTGTTCAGGGCCACACGCTCGCGCTCGTAGCATCAGCTGTGTCTGGACCTAAGCTGAAACGAAGTATAGTGCGTTTGTTGTGACCGGTTAAAGCAATCAAGCACAAACCATGCATCATGGCCTTGCGCTTTTAGTATGCGTGTTTGTGCTTGTGTCCCTTGTAGTCTTTCACTGCATTTTGTTTTATGATAAAACAAGCAATAGCAGACTCTTCTTTCAAGACGGGTGTTCAGAGGAGTACTCTATCTAACTCATCATTCTGATGGTAGTTTGATTAAACTTGATTACCAATTATCTGACCTTATTAATACCCACCCCAATATTGCTGAAATAGTACACCAAAGTCGAAGAATTTGCATGGTCAGGAAAAAAGTAACGTATTTTGTAGCCCCAGTGACCTAAACCTAAAAATTGTTCCTCGAGTGGGTAGCAGATTTCAAAGTGTTTTTGTTATAGTGCTTTTGGTATTTTTTCATTAATAATTAGGTTTATTGATATTTTATGTTAAAAAAATATACCATGTCTTTCATGTATCTTTATATATTTTTTCTGTTTGAATGAAACAGAAACGCAGAATTTTACATTAACGCTGACATTGTATGTTAATGAATGCGATCTCAATTATGTCTATGTCAATGATTTCTATTTGAAACGTTTGATGACGCTGATAATAACTATTGTGATTACGATGCTTACCTAATATTAATTTGATTATTTTCTGTATAATAGCTTTTTATGCTCACACTGGTCCTGCACACCGTTGACTGCTGCGAAAAGGTGCTGATGGCCTCGTCAAAATAATTTTTAATGCGAACAGATTATTTGGCGTATACGAATGCGAAGGCATTCGTATAGCGTAGCGTATTCCTACAAGCTGCGAGCTGCGCTAAGCGCGGTCGACATCTGCAGAGGCTGCCCGGCCGAGCTCTGCGGCTCTGCAGAGCCGGCCACCCTCTCCCTCTTACCGGTGGCCGGGCCGCTGCGCCATCGAGAGGGCTTCTCGGCGCGGTGGCGTTCCTTGAAACTATGACGCGCGCCGGCCAATGGGAATTTATCCATCGGTTGACTGCTATAGACTGCAGCCTTCGCTCCATCGGACAGGAACATTTAGGTGCCGTTTGGGGCGGCTTCAAAAGCTGATAACGCCGGTTTTGTTCCATAAAACAGTTAATGCTTTCGCATTAAAAAACAAAACAAAAATACGGTGGGCGAAAGCATTGAGGTTACCTAGCCACTCCTTTCACAAGGTATGTTAGGATAGCGAACCTGCGGCTTCCAAGGAATGACACTCTTTATTATTACAAATAAACATATGGTTTGACTAAGAAACTAGAGGATCGTTGAACACAACTATATAAGTGAATATTCGGATGATTTCAAGCCCGTGGTGCGCTAAAGTTACCACTTAACTAACGGGCGCAAAGCGGGGAGGGGGGGGGGGTTCGAAAACGCAAAAAAGGAGGAGAAAAACAACGTGCAAGCGTGTTAAATTTGGACGCATTTTTGAGACGAAGTGACAAGGCACCTTAGTGCCTCTCGTGCCAGCTCCCCGTGCAAGCCGCTCCCGTAATCTGCTCAAGATCGTGATCAAGATCAAAGCAGGGGGACATCCGTGTATTCTAGCTAATCCTGTGTTCACAAAGCCCCTCAATGTGTTTACGTTTGTCTTGTTGTTGGAAGAAGAATGGCCGGGCTAGAGTGAACAGGCGCGATGTCTTACGTTGTTGGAAGTTGGAAGAAATATGGCCAGGCTAAAGGCGTGCAGGCGCGGTCTCTTACGGCATTAGCATGGGGAGTAGTTGCTCCCTGCGGCGGCAGCTCGAAGGGGTCGCTGTAACCCTACCTCTCCTACAGCGCTTCCTTCTGAGAGGCACCTCCTCCTGACCGTGATGTCCTCTTTGATCCGGGGTTAAGCTGGACAAGTTTCTAGAGTAATTAGACCCACAGGTGATGAGCAACGTTACTGGAGCAAGCTCAGTTTCGCAGCTCCCTATTCTCGCCTGCAGAGGCGAGTGGCCCAGGTGGCGGTCACGAGAACTCGCGGCGCTGCAGTCGGATCTTGCTTCCCTGTGTCGCGCGTTGTCTGCTACCACTGCGTTGAGAGCTTCCTTTTCTTTTTCTTTTCTTCTTTTTTTTTACTTCCATGTGTGTAATAGCAAAAAAAGATGATGAAGATGAAGTGTAATACACCACAGAGATCAGAGTCAGCGCGTTATGAGTGCTCTTTCTTTGTGTGTTTGAAATTTATTTTTGTGTGTGTCTGTTTCCTTGCGCTGTGAAGTGTTAGTTTGAATCAACAACTCACCCAAGCTCAAGTATTGCTATTCAAACTTGGCGGGCTAGACAATCCGGAAGTAAGACTCGACTGCAGCGCGGCTAGTTCTCGTGACCGCCACTGAGCCCACGTCGTAGGCGGAGCTGTGAAACTGAGCTTGCTCCAGTAACGTTGGTGATGAGGCCGGCTGCCGGCAGGGACATATGAGGAACACATCTTTCTCTTCGTCTCCACAAGAAACCAGCTTGTATTGACAAGCATTTAATAATCGTAAGCCGAATCTTATACCAATCGGCTTACTACAGTTATTTCAAGAAAGTATAATTGCACTCATTTTCATTCGCAGTGATCGGGGAACACTTCGTCAGGATGGCTCAGGCGGTGTTGGGCATGGTATACGGTACCCCGACGCGGCTATAGAAGTCCTATTGCTCCTAGGCGAAAGCGAAGGTCACAAGGAAAACCGCTGTCTAGTTCGGTCAAAGGAGAACATGGCGGGGCTGCACTAGGCATCTCGCTCGATCTTATTTAGCAACACTGATTCCGGGGATTTGTAGGAACGAAAGAGAAGCGCGAAAAAACTTCACAAATCGTGATCCTGAAAAAAAGAAAGAAAAATGACCGCATCTCCACGTGGTGAATGATGTTGATTGGGGCGAAGCTCTGGTGGTGCTGATGATACTGATTTTGTTCATAGGTAGTGCTGATGGTGCTGATTTTTTTATTGCTCATAGGTATTCATCCATGTCAGAAAGAGAATGTGTGGTATGGAACGTGGTTATATACGCATTTAAGCATTTGACCGCAGCGCCCTCTCGTCTATAAACGTTGATTGACCGCAGCGCCCTCTCCCGTATAGACGTTGAGCGGCTACATGCAACTTTTCACCCATGACATCCCCAGCCCTTGAGGTACTACCACATCTCAGAGCCCCCTACTCGTCCCTTCTCGTGGCCGAGTGGTTAAGGCGATGGGCTAGAAATCCATTGGGGTCTCCCCGAACAGGTTCGAATCCTCTCGAATGCGCAAACATTTTTATTTTTTAAGAAGACAGATGGGATGGCAATCGATGTGAGCACGGACGCCGGACGGACGGACGGACGGACAAGGCTAGACTCTAAGGAGCTTCGCCCCTAAAAATAGTCGTTAGTTGTTTATACAGCAGGAGTTTAGTCTGCCAGAACATGGCAACATTGTTACCCACTGTAGATAAGCAATTTAGCCAGTGCAGTACGACTGCTACCCTGGGGTCTTTAACGTGCACCACGCAGTAGTGATACACAACCGCACGCCGGTACGATGCTCATCCAGATCGAAACGGGCAGGGGTGGAGATTGAGCCCAGGATCCCTGGGCTCTGCAGCGCGAGCTTTCGCTCCACGTGCTCCGAGCTGGTGTGCGCTAGCCCACTCGGCCACCGATGCTCCCTTGTGATTCTGAAGAGAGAGAAAATCGTAACCGGCTTGCTAGAACAGCGTTTCAGCTGAGACTGGGTAAAAGAAAGCACCGAAAAGGGTGGGGCTCGCGAGCGTCTTGAGACGCGGCTTGAGTCCCGCTCAGCTCGTGGGCTGGCTTTGTCAGTGCTTTCTTTCCCACAGTCTCAACTGAGACGCTGTTTCTAGCGAGTCGGCCCTGGCTGCTTATCATTAGTTATAAAGGACAAGAGTCATGGTTGGTGTAAAGCGCAAAGTGGAAGCTTGGAGTTGTTGCATTATTTAACCAACCGAATGTGAGTTGATCGTGTGACATTATTCTTATTTCAATAAATGAAATAAAAATTAATCCAAACAAAAGACGACATAAGAAGGGTTTTGCCCATGTGCAACGCTTTTGATAGCGCACTTCACGGGAAAGGGGTTTATTAGAACCTTTTCCTGAGCCCCAGATTTGAGCCACGATGACTGGCTATTTGTTTCCTTACCGTGAGGCCCAGTCGCTGCGCTTTGGACGTAACACTCTCCTAAGTTGTCTACAAGTAGAGTAACGTTAACACTGAAAATCTCTAACCCCCGCACAATGGCGAATAAAACAGAACCTGCGCCTTTGGAAAGCTGAACCTTAAAAAAAATGCCTGTTCGTTTATCTTGGAGCGAAGGGAAAGAAATTCCCCTTCGTTTTCGCTATCATACGTAGTTCAATATTTTCACCTTTCGTGTCGTCGGAACATGGCAGGTAGCATTAAATAGCTTATTAATAGGCACTAGGCGCTTTCGAGAAGTTGCTCGTGGTCCTTGTGACGCGCTTTTTTTTCTCGCAAGATTAACTGTGATTTACTGAAAGAACGAGGAAGAAGCTCGAGGAAATATTTGAGACAGGAATCTTCTGCGTCAGGGACAGAATCAGCGCCACTTTTCCTGAACTTCTTAACCTCAAATTTCAGCCACCTTTCAAAAGATGGTGCAAGTGCGCGTCTTCTGCTACAACAGAAGTCCTTTTTAATATTTAGGACAATTAGCACGCTTTAAAAAAATTACAATCATAGAAAGTGATTTTAATTAGAACGATGAAAGCTCTTATTAAAGAATCGTTGTCTAAATAGCTGTCATCTTCTTCGAAACCGGTCTCTTGCGTACAGAGTCGAGCTTCAAAACATGCCCATGATTTAAAATTATGTTAAACAGAGCTGAATATGAATAGAACCAAACAAGCCTTACAGAGAACCATGCAACTCAATTCCTCTAGTATTAAATTTAAAAAAAATTAGATCAGATGCCAGAACGCTATTTAAGAAAACCAAGAACGCGTGAAGGGAATTTTCGAAATTTTATCGCAATGAAGTGGTGTGTAAACAAAAACACTGATTGCTTGCACTTCTAATATTTTTATGCGGAGTTCCTATGTTCAGCAGGAGCATGCCCTTATATGGGCATGCTCCTGCTGCACAAGCGTGCCCTTAAATGGGCGTGCTTTAAAGAGCATGCCCTTAAAAAAAACTACACTTGAAAATAGCACAAAAAAGCTCTTTTTGATTCAATATTAAAAAAAATGTGAGTATGCTCATTAAGAAAAACACGTATACACGAAACCAGACGAGACCTTCATCTATTCAATAAAAAAAAAAGAACACGTCTTGGACGCATTACAAGTCTAGAAACTTGGAATGCACAGAGGTATGTCTTTGAATATATCAAAACTTGCACTTTTTGTTTTCTTAATGTGCGTTAAGTTTAAAACAAAAATGCATATCACATTCTGCACTAAAAAAGTTATGATGATTCGGCAATTTGTTTGCAAAAAAGAAAAAAATACGTAATACACGCACAGACGCAACATTTGCAACGCAAACAGGAGCGTTAGAACAGCTGCCACCGGTTTTATGGTTGGGGCCGTGGGACTGCCGCATTAAACAATGATTTCTGTTAAGCTTGGCCTCGGGACAGCAGCAGCATCCATTGGATTTGCGAGGAATTGGCGTGCATCCATGGCTTCAGGGGTTAGTCGCTGTCACAACAGAAAGACGATATCCCAGATGAATGTTTCATAACCTTTTCAGTTGTCCGAACCACATCAAGACTAGATAGAACCGTTCTATGTTAATGCGCAGCCTCTGCTTGGAGCTAGTAGTTTCATAACCTCCCAAAAAACCTGCAAAGTAATAATAATAAAAAAATATATGAAAAAAATAAATGTGGAGGTATTTTACTTGCCTTACACAATACCAAAAAATTATGCCTTGCACTGCAAAAAGGTTCAGCGTCAATTGAGTTTGGCAATCGTAATGTGAAAACGTACACAGTGTGCTGCAGCTGAACGATAGAACCATCTCACTAAGCGTTGGCGCATGCGTGACGTCGCCATAACTTTAGTTCTCAGGAGGCAGAAGGCCGTGCACGCGAGGGCTCGTGCCCTGTCGTGCTTTACACGCGCAGTGCTCCAGCGAGGTTGTCGCACGCGAGAAAAGACTAAAGTTCCCTCGATGCATTGCGGCAGCGCTGGCGTAGTCAAACTGGCTGGTTAAATCGGTCTATTTCCCGATGCCGAGGCCCGAGACCTTTGGATAAATGATATTATATCCTCCTATATAGACCTTTCCAAAAAAGAGCGAGTGGCCGGTGCCATCTTGACTGTTCGTGCGTATGGCGCGTGCTTTCCTCGCTTTCCGAAGCGACGAACACGCACGTGCGGAGCTGTGAAGACCACACGCGGGACTGTGATTTGTAAACATTAAAAAAGTCTATACTCACAAAGCCTGGCAGTTTGATGACGGAGCCATAGAGTGCCCGGTCGCAGATTTGAGGCCGAGGATCTGGTGGCACAGAGCATTTCTCGGGGAGTTCTGGTATTCAGCGCACAGCTTTTGCAGCGGCGAGGACCCGAAACATGGTTTTCAAACCCGACGAGAAAAGAAGCGGTAGCCCGAGGAACGCGAGAAGCACGAGCGGACATTCCATCGCTCGGGACAAGTGTGTTTCGGCGTCTCGCCGCAGCGGGGCGACCGTTACATGCCACTTGTCTGCCGCTCTATCTTTTCACTTTCCGCGGCCTCGTCTCGTGGCGATCTGCTAGGCTTTGTCAGTATTGAGGTGGCTATTATGATACACATGCAATCACGAGAGCAGGCTTGAATGCGTGCGATGATCTCGCACGACACTCATCAAGGTGAATGAAGCGCCCGTTTTCTAGCGAGAGCTCTCGTGCAAAAGCAGTGAGAAAATGTTCTATTCAGACTGTATAGGGGGCATTCACTGTCCGCCATATTTGAGGTCACTGTTTAGAGCGCATGCTCAGAACGAGCTCACATTGATAGGCTGTCAAGACTGGCAATCTTGATGGTGCGGGGTGCACGTTGCAAAATAACTGTGGAAGCTAGACATCAGCACGCGCTCAGCATTAGCGCCCACGGATATGGCCGCCAGTGAATAAACCCTATTAGAACCCACCGTATATATACGTAAGCATAGGCGTAGACTACATGGGGGCATCGGGGCTCGTGACCCCCCTGGTGAAATCCGGGGGGGGGGAGGCAGAGCCCCCCCGGTGAAATCCGGAGAAGGGGGAGGCAGAGCCCCCCCCCCTCCCCTGGGCCATGATCCTTACCGAGACGCTGTTTACGTGGATTACTGCTTCAGAACCACAGGGGCCTGGGTTCTACCCCCCAACTTCGCAGCTAGCACAAGCATCTTGTTTTTTAGATTTGTGCTCGCCGGCGCATGCGCCGTGGTACCGGCGATGAACACACGGCTACGCTTGCAGGGTATTGACATTGACACACAGCGACGGACACACGGCGATGTACATGCGCAGTAAAATGTACCCCATAAAATAAACTACTGATAATTGCCGGTGTTAAAAACAAATGCGCGGAAAAGCTCCCCCCCCCCCCCCCTTCGGAGAACTTCTCAGCCGCCCCTCCCCGGAAAATGGAAAGTCTACGCCGCTGTACGTAAAAGCATTTTCCGAGCACACTGCTGAATTAGCATCACTGAACTACTTGGTTGTCGTCTTTCCGTCTTCCCTTTCCGCAAAGCCTACCCACCAATCGAGCCCCGGGTGATCGATTATAGCCTCCGAATCCAACAGAACGCGATTCACAGCGCACCGATGCAGGGTGATGTCTTCGTCGCAGCAAAATGTGCCGACAGCAACGCAGAGGCTGAGATCGCTTGCTGCTTGGCCGTCAGCACATGGGGCCCCTCGCGACGCCGCCAAAACTTCCACGGCAACTGTCAGCACCAGCGAGTGTCGGGTACTACACCCCCATGTCGTCCCCGACGAACCTTGAACCGAGCCATGACCGAACATATAAAAAACGTAGCGATGAGCCCTGAAAGGTTGCTTTGGCTCGCTTCATCCGAGAGCGTGACGTGAACTTTGGCAACCACCGGTCGCCAAACTCAATCGTGGCGACATTTTGACGTCACTGCAAACTTTATTATTTCACCCGCATACCTCGGCCTTCATCGAAATTCATAGGGACAATCTCAATCTCAACGTCAGATCACGTGACCAAGACGGCAGCAAATCGGTGACCAAATGAGTTAACTTCATCGTTGAGTTTGCGATCTAGGCTATAGACAGTCTGGTCCGGCTAAGCGTGTCCGGATCACCCTGTGGGATCACAGCGCTCATGCGCGGACGAAGGTTGTTTGCTCCCGTGCGTTGTCCGGAAGTTCAGTTTGACTTGAATGTCGTGACTCGTATACCTGTTCTCTATGAACCATTCGCAATGTGCCATCTGCTGAGAAGTCGCCATTTTATTTCACTCCGCATCCTGCAAAAACAAAAAAATGCCAAGTTGGGTAGCTTAAACAAAACGTTAAGTGTTCCTTAACATACTATTGCAAAGCGCACTCTTCTACCTTTTTTCGTTTCCAAGCTATTAGTCATCGAAGTTGTAAATATCTTTTTGGGACACCCTGTATTGCAATGGATGTTCAATATCTGTAGTGGAGCTTTATAAAGTTTTCAGTGTGCGTGTTTGTTTTATTGGCGTGCTCGCATATATTATGAGAGCTCTGCTGCTGTCGACGGCTCAAGCTATAGCTTCAATATACGCGTATGGTCACTAAACTAGAAACGTACTTCAAGTATACTTTCCGCATGCGCATCCCCCCCCTTCCGATAAAAGTGTACATCTAGCACGTTTTAAACGTACTGATTTTCGCCACGGTAGCCTGGTAACTAGACCTTTGAATATATAGTATCTATCTTTTTTTTGCACAAACGATTACCAGAGATAGCGCCAAACTCGAATATTCTGGGAGCGAAATGAGCATAAAAAATACTCTAGATGAGATTCCGTGAAGATTCTTAACTGATCATTTGTGCAAGTTACATCGACCTCTAGTGTAGAGTTGAGCAAGTTTTGCAAAACGCCTTGGTTGGTACGAAAGCAGCGTTAATTAATAAATTAGTCGAATGTAAAAAGTATTCTCTTCCACTCAACGTAAAAAAAAAAACGACCTACAAAAATTATTTTAGTTGAACACAAAAACTAAAAAGATAACACAGACCAGACGATTCGAACTGTAACCAACGCGAGTAAGGGACCTTGTTCGAAAGTTCTTTTCAAGACGGATGAGGATTAAGTCGGATTAATAAGATTTAGAAGCACAACAATCGGATCGAAGTGTCTGGGTCTGCCCTGCACGGGTGCGGATAGCACGCCTTTGCATATACTTGGCTCTCTCGCGGGGAGCAATATCGATTCCCGCCGAGGAACTTTTACTCGTTAGGGGACTTTTCGAAGGCGTCGAATATCCCTTACTGTAATTAGATACGGGGAGCGCCGGGTGTGTGGCAACATTGCAGTCGGGGATTGCGAGAAGAGTATGGAACAACAACTTAGCAGCGACCTCTATCTCCGAAACACGTTTAGCGACATGCGCCACCAAAAGCGTCGCCGTGGACCATACAGTTATTAACAATAAACGCCAGAGGTTCAGGTGGCGCTAGTGTGCTGTTGCTTTTGAAGCAGACAGCACCCTATCTAAATTTGACTTCTGGTTATGCATTCCTATGGGAAAACTCAAATGCGTTTTCTCTTCGCGCTTGATTATAAGAGCAAATATTGCTTAGTGTTTTGACAGAATAAAATGTTTTGAACGTTTTACAATCGGATGTACACACATATGTGTCAGTTATAACGTTTTTCTTTAGAATTCATGGCGTCGAACACTGCGCTAAAATAGCCCAATATTACACATGTATAATACGTGTTGACGTTGCAGACTGTAATTATAGGGCACGTATTTACGCATATAGACAACGCTATGAAGCACACAGAGTGAATCAGCTTGACAAAACACCAAAAATATGCTAATATATGCCAAATCAAGCAATCAAAACAGACGACAAGAACGAAGCATGGAGTTATGGAACGAAGAACACGTACTGGATTAGTAACAAACTCTGCATGAATAATCAAAATAAAGCAGTAACTGAATGTTGTTGTACTTGTCTTTTCTTTTTTTCGTTTTAAGTGTTTTTTTGTTTCATTTGATAGCTTGTATTGACATATCATGCTGTACAACATAGACCTTGGCCTTCATTATTGCTAACTTAAACATCGCTCAGTAATAACAAAAAAATTAACTAAATGAAATACACCTTTATAATGGTAATAAAACCCGAGACTCAGGAACACAGAAGGGGACGAACACAACACAACACCCCTTCTGTGTTCCTGAGTCTCGGGTTTATTACCATAAATCACCACCAGCTAACTTTTTTTTTTCTTTTTTTAGATATTGTTGCAGTTATGCATTTTTATAATGTGAGTAAAGCTACGTAGTATCCGTAACGAGTAAGGAAACTACGCTTATTTTTATTATTCCCTGGCGGAAAGAAAAATATAAGGTACATTTTCCCATAGGAATACACAGGGAGGTTGGAAATGTAGACTGCATGCTGTCTGCTTCAATTTGCAACCGGAAGTCCCGTTGACACTAGCGCCAGCTGAGCCTCTAGCGTTCATTGTAATAACTCTATGCCGTGGACGGCCTTCCACGATTTTTTCAAACGCCAACATTATTACCTCTTGAGTATGGTGAATTCTACTTTCAATGATAGGAACAAGAGCAATATCAGACTGCCAACTTGCGACGGTGCTGGTTTAAGGACGCGATATGGCTCCAAGCTTACATCGTGCTTTTCAAACACACCATCGAACGTGCTCGCTGGCGACGGATAATCCTGTTCGTGAAGTCACATATAGAAACCATTAGAGAGAGTCACCGACACATACTCGTCGCTTATAACGCATGGAGTTCAGTATTTCTGGAGCGATCGTTTAAACATGTTTAGGAGACATAGAACGGTCGTTTGGATGGCTGGAGTATACGTATTGTTTATTATATTTCTGCGGGAACATTAACGTCACCTGATCTCATGGTATCGCGTGGCACAACACCTTAACACGATGACTTCAGGTTCACGTAACCTGGTCGCCAAATATGGTGAGGACATTGACGTCACGTTTCCTCACGTCACGTGACTTCACGTCGGGCGACGTGGTCCCTTGCCGTGACGTCAGGGGTGTCGCTGTGGTATCGCGTGATGAGATGATGTCACGTGACATCAATATTTCTTCAAAATTTAGCTGGGAAATGTGTGGACTAACGGATAGACGGACGGACAAATATCTGGGATGGGGGGATTCGTTAAAAAGCATTCCATGTTTTAATTGTTCGTTGCGTTTTTTTAAACAGCGCTGGAGGCTGCGACCTCGTGAAGATGCAGCTTTCTGGGCAGCTTTTGTACTTCAAGGCATAAGAGGCCGTGAAACGATATTGGGTTCTGATATATTTTTATTACTTTATGGAAGCTTACAGGCACTACTGTGACCCAAGTATAATCGCACGCAGCGCCGGTGACCAACAAGCGTTTTTCTCGCGGTGCAATTTCAAGGATAAAAGTGGACTTTTTATTTCAGTCTCTCCTTTGCAACACTTCATGACGTAGTAACGGGGATCAGTTGTCACAGTCGCGCACAGTTCCTCATTATGACGATATTCAAATGAAATTCATAGATTGGACACGTGCATTGCGTGAACGCTCGATTTGTTCTTGTCAAAAATCAATGGCTCGACGAGCGTTCGGGTACTGGCTTGTATGAAATTGATCTGGTAACTGAAACAGCCGAACCGAAACATTGTCAGGAGCTCGGCATGTGCCCTATGCTTTGCCAAACCCGGCGCGTGGCCACGAGGAATATTGGCGTCGTACAATCGGTACCAGGTAACGAGAAGGTGCGTCGATGCACGAGGCACGTGCAACGTGCAGCCCTTGGGAAGATCATGGCGGCACAACGCAGCACTGAGCTAGATTTCAGACGCCATGAATTTCCCAGAAGTGGTGCGCGGCACGTGCCTCAAGCATTTCTGCAACAATGAATGGCGCCACTTTTCCCAGGACAGAGGGGCTTTCGTAACGAGGCCTCTTGTTCTGGCTGCAAGTTGAAGGGCTCATGAAACGATATCGATTTGGAATGTTCATGACTTTGCAAAGGCGCACTGGTCATAGTCTGGCCCGAGATATACTGGTGCAGACCACTACTGATTCAGAAGCTTCTTTGTTGAGGTGAAATTACGATCATAAAAGGGGACTATTTCTTTCATTCTTGCCTTACAAAGCTTGCCGCCGTAATTGTGGGATGTGTATGTGTGTATGTTTATACAGCCTGAAGTTAGTCTGCCTCAAAGGGCGACTTGTTTCTCAGCTGTAGATGAGCAATTTAGCCAGTGCAGTACAACCGCTAGCCTGAGGTCTTCAACGTGCACCACGCAGTAGTGATACACGACCGCACGCCGGTACGATGCTCATCCAGATCGAAACAGGCAGGGGTGGGGATTGAGCCCAGGATCCCTGGGTAGTGCACTAGAACTGGGAAGTGTGCCGACCGCATCGGCATATCCGCCTACGAGCTGGGTGTCGAGTGGCCCAATTCTGCTGCTGGGGCTCTAGGGTGGCGCTGACAGTCACAGCGGGGCCAGGAGACCGGTCAGGTAACGTGTAGCGAGGCTGGCTTGGTGCGCGTTGGTGTAACTAGTACTACTTCTTGTTTTGCCTCGTGTGTGAAGCGATACAATATTGTGTGGCTGCTAGCTGCGCCGAAGGGACAATAGACTCAGAACAATGTCAAATACGGGGAAGACAAAGACGGAGCGGTGCTGTTTGTCGCCGGGGTGCGACGTGGGTTAAATCGCATGCAAAGAGAAACACTCCTTGTTTCGGACGCCGAGCGACGCCTCTCTGAAATGAGGTCGTCTGATTACAAGGTACAAAACAAAACTAATGAAGAGAAAAAAAAAGAAGTCTGAGAAGACTGTGTAACTGTAACCTCTGACATGCCAGAGAAAACAAAGTTCTCCAAGTGGGATTGTTCTTCAATAAAGACAGCAGTTAAAGTTGCTTTATTCATCTTGCCAGTCTTTATGTTTATTTTCATATGATTCATGCTCAATAGATGAAATCAATTCAGACATTTTCTGGTGTATAAGCTTTGGTTGACAATGCAGAAGTCAAGAAAAGCTCGCTTTCAATAATCCATGCCACACATAAGACGTATATTAACACCATAACGTTATCTAGGTATTTAAAGGTCTGAACATTGTACAGCTGCCGAAAATATAATTAAAGTAGCTTTAACACTAAAGTGGAGGGGAAAACATGGCATATCATATCGTACTCTAACTCCACTTTTTTAATGCTTGTATGTAAGGTGAGGTAGATAATTATTTTTCTATAACAGCAAAGCGAAAAAAAAAAAATCAGAGAAGCAAGACTATGTAAGTAACTGACCTCTCCCAAACGGCATTTGCGCTTTGAATATTATAGAGAGGGAGAGACAGAGAGAGAGAAAGAAACTTTACTTTAAGACAACTTCTTGTCCGAGTCGTCGTTTTTGAATACAAGCTCCTGCCACTCGCGCAAGTCACGCTTTTTCACAGGGGTGTGATATAGGATGAAACCTATTGTTTCTCACAACTGAAGAGGCAAAAAGAAACAAAGAATACGACCATTTTCACGCTGAATAAAGCATCTCTGATGCGACCGCGAAGCCTCTGACAGCCGTTGGGTGGCCGCGCTCAGCTCCACAGCGCCCTCACCGGCGTGCTTGCGCATCGCGACACACTCACGGCCGTCGGACGGCACACCTCCCGTTCTAGTACGCCTTACCCTGGGTACTGCAGCGCGAGCTTTCGCTCCACGTGCTCCGAGCGGGTGTGCGCTAGCCCACTCGGTCACCGATCCCAATTGTGGGATAAAAAACAAAATTGTAAATTGATGTGTGTGTGTTTATACAGCCTGAACTTAGTCTGCCTCAACAGGCGAATTGTCTCAGCTGTAGATGAGAAATTTAGCCAGTGCGCTACAACCGCTAGCCTGGGGTCTTTTATGTGCACCACGCAGTAGTGATACACGACCGCACTCTGGTACGATGCTCATCCAGATCGAAACGAGTAGGGACGGGGATTGAGCACACGGTTCCTGGATTCTGCAGCGCGAGCTTTCGCTCCACGTGCTCCGAGCTGGTGTGCATTATCCCACACGGCCACCCGCCTGACGACAGTCGAGCGCGGCTCATGGATTGGACACGAGAACTGTGTGAGCACCTCGACTTCGGCTCGTAAGGATCTGTAGCAAAATAATTTGTTGGCCTAGTTGGTTAAACATTACGAAAATTAAAAAGCGCGAAAGACAAGGACAAGAGGGTCCCCGACAAGCTAAAAAAGCTCTGCCCGAAAGTCAACACCCCGCGCACAAAGCCTGACAAATGCAGTGTTAGGCACTGCAACAAATACGTCAACTGTGGCAGCGGCGTTGTGTATTTGATCCCGTTCACATGTGGGAAGGTATATGTGGGACAGTCGGGAAGATGTATCAACGTAAGGCTCAGA
>JAZHYW010050585.1:0-53742 GCA_037355805.1 Ixodes ricinus | reverse complement strand
AAAAGTGGTGAGTGTGCCGATCAATTTGGAGAAATTTGCTGCACTGCTACGTCCTCTGGAGAGAGTTAAATCTGGCAGTCTCTCGCAGCACTCCCGGTTTCAATGTTTGCGCCAATGCTCTGGACGCAGCCACAACGGTGATCGTGCCAGCGGTACTTGAGGATAGAAAGTTAGAAGAACATCGGAGGGATGCGGATTGCTGTTTTACAAATCTGAATTACTGAGCCGCTCGAAGGTCCAGTGAGAGCGATACCGGGCGGTACCCACGGCGTCAGCATTCCTACCCGAACAACCGAAGTTGCTATCCCGAGGCACGTAAGAAATGCCAGCTTGCCCGGGGGTATGCTCATTCCGTTGGAAGGGTACGACCGATTAGTTGCCTCTAAGCGAGGAGGGTAAATTTATGAGCTGTGCTTGCCCAGCGGGACGCTTTCCGGCTGGCCTGCGGGGCTGGCGAAGCACCGCAGGGTGGGGAGTGATGGAGAGGACAGCTGGTGCTCGCAGGCCTATTCTCTCCACACACCCCCTGGTGGCTGAAGCAAGCGCTGCCAACGAGCAGCTTTGTCCGTTGCATTGTGTGCCCTTGAGACCCGTTGCTCCGCCGCCGACACCAGATGCTCCAATGCCCAAATCTATGAGCGCTTACTGTTGCAAAGGTCCAATAGTTCCCATCTTCCTTTCTCACTTTCTTTCCCTTCATTTTTTTAATGTTGAAGATTCAGCAGAGGGTACTTAAGTGTTGGGGGGGAGGGGGGGGGGGAGTATTGTGGGGTGCAGTAAAGCGCCAGACATATGCAAGCGGAAAACGAATCGATCCGGCGTCGATCAGTCAGCTCCGCGATGGTCGGGCTGAGGTTTTCAGCGCTCTCTGGTACTACGAAATCTCGCCTCCGACCATCGTATTATTTGTCGGCATCCGGGCTCGGTATCGATCGAAGACTTGTCGAATCGAGCAGTTTAGTTGTCATATGTTTCTTTAATGCCTTACGCCAATGTTTGTATGCATTGCAGCACCCTTTGAGCATATGGAGAAGCTCAGCGCTGCTCAGCTTCGGAGACCCTGAATTTTGTCCCCACACATTTCATTCTGGACAAGTATTGTACCGGTGTGCGGTCATCATCATCACTGCGTGTCAGGTTTGTTATCTAAATTAATTTTCGGCGTGGCTAATTAAGAAAGATGCATCCTCGTTTTCTTGAAGGTTCCTTGATGACCTTTTGGAAAAGCGGTAATTCAAAATCTGCAAAGGCATGTTGCAATATAGCATCTTAAAATTGGATTGAAATGAATGTTTATGCAATGTCTATATTTAGGTCTTACCATTCTGGAAGTTAGTCTCGCTACTGAACGCATTATCGAGCACCACATCCACCAGTGGTCGTACTTGGTGCATTAATTAACGAAGCCACGATGAAGCATTATACAAAAAACCTGCAACTTTTTTATCAAATTGATGTAACTGGCATTTCTAGAAAATCTCAACATGCGCTCAAAGATAGCTGACTTTGATTTTCTCCGGTCTTGGGTGATATCGTGTTACAAGTAACTGGTACTCTAGCTTTAGTTTAGCACCATGACATATTTACTTCTTTTTTTTTCTACTGTAACTTGTAACTCTAGTTTGTTGTATCCTGAAATGGGATAGTAGTAATGTTACTTTTAGTAGTCGCTATCTAAATTTCTTGTGAATTGCGTCATATGCTTTTAGTAATTCCAATTTAGCCATTCTTTGCACTTTCAAATGATGTTCTGACATTTTAGTGTCATGTTTGCTTTCAACCAACTTATGAATATAGTTTCAACAAGATTCTAAAATGATCTAATCCAAACATGTTTGTGCAGCATTGCAGCCACATTCCATCAAGTGCACCAGTTCTTCTTCTCTGGAAGTGTGTGTTCGCCATCGAGTGGAAAGGTACTTTCGAACAACAATATTGAGAAACAGCTTCGCTGCTTAGTGCTTATAAATATACATGGTTTACTTGCACTTCATGCAATTAACTGTTTTAAAAGTAGCTGTAGCAAACTATGTTTTGAAATGTTGCTAAGACTGCCTCTCCATGAGTCCCCGACCATGTGGTCTGAGGGTCTGTGCTGATGGCCTCGGCCCGGAGGACATCAAGGAGGGACGCCAAGAGCCCCACCTCGCTCGCGGAGAGCTCGGGTGCGTGGGTGGCTGCAGTCTACAAAGGGAATGCTTAGACAACCTACTGCAAGGAAACAAAGTGCTGTAGTGATAATAGACCTCTTCAGCGGTCTACAAATGCACCATCAGGAACCCTGATGCCATAGGAAATAAATGCTGCAGCAACAGTGTAATGTCAAGCAGCCTACAAAAGAGATAATAGATAGCTACCTGTGTAAGATCTAGGTTAATTGACTTGGGCAACAAAGCTTTGGAGTGAACAAACATGTCGTAGTTGAGCTTGAAGCCAATCGGGGATTTGCATTGACCAGATGTGACACCAGTTCAAGCATTTTGGAAGTGGGCAGGGCTGGTAGCTAGGTGTGGGTGCCGCAGTAAACAACAGAGACTTTCCGGTTAATTTGGTTTCTCCTTCCTAATCTTTATTCACTTGCGAAGCTCTTTCCAGATTCATTTTTTTTTGTTACGGCTGAGACGCTGTGCGAAGTTCAGGAATTAGTTGCATCTCAAATCCTGATGGGTTTTGTGAACACATGAATCTACTAATGTTAAGTCGTGTCTACAGAAAAACAGGACATAACTGCATATACAATTATCTGAAATCTTTTTCTTTTTTGTGTCCTGTTTGGAGCATGTGTTACCATTAGTTGGATCATACTTAAAGGTTATTTGGAGCGTATGGGTTTTACAAAGTGGGCTTGGGGGTCAAAAACTTTTAATAGACCTTCCACCAATTACCCAAGCATTAAATAAAATGCAGAGAGCGTGGTACATGCACAGCGCGAGCTGGCATTTGCAACTGTAACTTTTCCCAAGCAAAAATCTAAAACAAATGGCACAAAGCATGTGCTTTCCACAATCCTTTATTTTGGTTACTTGCTTCGAATCTTTTGTATAAGGAAGGAGACTGCGTGCATGCGCGTGTACCTACGTTGCCAGCATTCTCTTGGATGCTTGGAGTAGTGTAACGAAAGGTTTATTTACGTATTGGTCACATATACATGGGTTTCGCAGGATACGATGCTGTAATTTAATACAAAGTTGCTTGGCTGGGTGGTGTGTGATGCGAAAAATATCTATAGTGCGAGATTTTCTCAAATCAAATGTTCCGAAAAGGGAGGTTTTAACGTAAGCATACGTTTTGGGTGAGAGTAACTGGCAGTTAGACAAGACGTAAACTCAAAGGCGTCACGGCCATCAAATGCCACTCCCAAATTCGCCCGCCAAAACTGTCAATTCAGAGGTGCGGCACTGGTCAACATGTGCGCTTGCGCCTCTCGCCTTCGTTTGGTGGGAAATCGCCAGGGCATCTGCACTCGAGGCTGGTTCACACATATGCATTTAAAGGGGCAGTGCTACGATTTTTTGTATTTTGAGTATATACCACTTAGAAATAATCCGTAACGTTTATAACCTATGAAACATGCGTTAGTGTTTCTCTTCGTGCAATGATAGTCGGGAAAAAAAAAAAAAAGAAAAAAAAGCAGACACCGTTCTTCCCCTTAACTTGCAGCAAGAACAAGTGGCCTAGTGACAAATAATAATAATGACTTTATTTACCATACAAGTATGGTGGGAGCTGAGGAAAAAACATGTGCAAGCAGCTTGACTGGTCCTCAGCCCCCCACAGTACACCAGCATTCGGGAAAGTCATACCAAGAATTTATATAATACAAAATACCAACAACCAAAAATTAACGAAACAAAAACAAAAGCAATATTCTGTTAGCTAATCAAAAGCAGTAAGGATTGCTTAATTTGAAAGAAAAATAGTCCTTAGCGCACACATATTGGAAGATTCGACATCAAGAATTAGAGCCCGTAAGAGTGTTCAGTAATGTTGGCAAAGGTTATTTTAATCATTTGGAGGCCATAATCAGTTCGTGATGTTTTCTACTGCCCAAACATCCGAGTGACGGGTGGAATATGTTCCAGCTTTTTTTCGAAGTGATGATAGTGACAATAAAAAACTGTTTATCTCGCGACATTCCTGTTTATACTTTATGCTAAGTCTGAAAGCATAGTGATCAAAATATCTTCACTACACGCAGCTCTCTAAAAAAGTTGGTCAGTGTGAAAATCATAAGGCACGTTACACACAATTCAGTAACACTCTTTTCTGCAAAAGAAATAGTTTTCTGCAGATTGCTTTATGTACGTTCGTTCCCCAAACTAAATGGCAGTAATTCAGATCTGGATCCGATTATATGCTGCCAATGTTTATCATGGCCACGTGCTGGGGTTGGCAAAAGCACAGGAAATGCTCTGAGTTACAGACATTGTAAGTAGGAGTTGTCATCGAGGGCGATTGAGCACGAGCTGCTACCCGAGCGCTTCAGTCGAGCTATCGATTATACGCAAGCCCAAATCAAGTGTTCAAGCCTTTAAACTTGAGGGGTGTTGCCACAACAAAGACGATCTTTGGCCACTGGCATTGCGTGTACTTGGGTCCCACCGGAGACACCCAGTAAGCTTCTGTAAAGTGAAAAGCTTATTCAGACTAAATGTCGTTGCACACATACCTTTTAAGTGTGGTTGACTGTGTAGCAACCACCTGCAACCACATAGCATTTTTGAGTTCTAATGCGTGTTCTGAGCTTCATTGCTCACCGGGATTCTTTGAGTTGTTTGCCACCAGCTGGCTGTCTTCAACACCGTGTTCTGCAGGAAAACGAACCTACGAGCGTTCTTGTCGTGCTCCGTTTTACATGAAGTCTGACCGTAGCCATGCGTGGCACCATTTATCGCAGCCAACCACTGGGACACTTCCGATTCGTGTCTGTTTTACGCATCATTTTTTTCACCATGGGCTCGAAATAATTTCGACAACGTTGTAAGTGACCATGGCTCGTCATAGCTAGGCTTAGATGTGAGTGTTGCACGTCGCCGCAAGACCTTCGGTCTAGGGAGACGCAGATCGGTAGGGTTCCAGGGCCACCCGATGGGTCGGTGCCAGTGTGCCGGCAGAGGTTCTCTCAATGCGAGTGATTGTGAGCAGTTGCGATGCAGTCGATCGTGCTCGTAAGCTTAAATTTTGAATTGGCCTGGAGAGGAAAGAAATTCTGAGAGCACCGTGGTCTATTATTATTGAGTGAATGCGATTTGTTTCAAAGATATGTTAATGGGCTGTAGAGACCGCTAGATAAGGCATGCTTGGGTCATGGCACACCTGCAATGACAGAGTGCTATACTTGTTTTCACCCCAAGAACCACTAGTAAAAAATCATGAGCCATTCCACTTTGTGAAGGTGGATGACCAGCAGAGCTGTTTAGCACACAGCACAGATGTGATACAGAATTTTGAACAAAGGTACGAACACAGTTATTGTCTGGATCAATGGTCATCGTGACAAAAGGTACACGCACACACGGTGCCGCCTACTGCCACCACTGACATTCTCGTTGCCGTTCCCCCCCCGTTGCTCTTTGTAGGCGCGTTGCTCTTTTAAAAGTCTGGACCATCCGCGGCCTCCCTTTACGGCTGAGAAGAGAAGTAGAAATAGACCTATTGCTGAATTACCCAAGCATCACGGAGAATGTAGGGAATGGTGTGCCACGGCGCCACACGTGCCTGGCCGTCTGGCAGCAGTAACTGTTGTAAAGCAAAAGCCTAGAACAAATGTCATCTTGCACGCACGTTCATAAACGCTTTATTTCAGTTATTTACTTTGAATCTTTAAGACATGGAAGGTGTGTGTGTGTGCGGCGGTGCGACTGTAGAGCTTTTAATCATGCACTTGAAAAATCCACGGAACCCTAGCCGTAAACAGCTTCACTGTAAAAAAGTCCGGCTCCTCCCGGACCATTACTAATTTTTCTCTTTATCGTGGAGAATTAAGAGTATATGTATGCAAATTTTAGATTAGATGAATGTATCTCATCAAGAGATGCATGTTTCAAATGTCAAAAGCATCGCTTCTTCCTCCGACAACCCTCCGATTCAACCAAAATCTTGTAGAGATTTGGTTGTCGCATCCTGTCGCCACACAGTGTGGCGTATGAACAATGTGCAAAACTTACCTTTTCCTAACAAGCAACAACAAGTATATTGAGTTCAAAGACAGTCGGGTGACTCATGTCGTTGGTATCATTGACCGGTTCACTAAGACTTTACATTTATGTTGGAGGACTGTGCTAAGTCTCATTGACCGAGTCGGTGGAAACTGCATGTTGAGGTGTCTGCTACGCGTCTTTGAGAATTGTGTTTACTGTCCTATATTACCGTGTCTTGGAGTAGTCTTGGTGCCATGATTCAGTCACAGACGGAAGTCGTACACTTTTGGGTGTCACGATGATGGCGGTTGGTGTAGGATGTTGGTCATGGGACATTGGTGGCCAGCGTCCCATTGCGCGTCTGCTTTTGGTTACTGTCGACTCTCTAACAGGCCTGCGGCAAACGGGCATCCGTTGTGTGCGCCTCCGCCGCTGCACCACAATCAAGATTGTGTTGGGCATGATACTTCCACGACGTGATGGGCGGAACTGGAGGGACAAAAAAAAAAAAGAAGAGCGGTGCACAGACCAGTCGGAGGAGGTACGCTCCCGGGCACCATGTCTACTAAGTTTCATTGAGCTGGGTCTCTGAGACTGTGCACGTTGGAGGACTGCCTAATCATGACCCGAGTCGGTGAGACACGAAGCACGTTGGGCGTCTCCGCCTGTCTCGTTTACTGAGCTTTCCTATGTTGTGTCTGTGCAGAGAATGGAAGCAACCCAGTCCCGAGTCCGGGGACGGCCGGCGGGGGGCGGCTGCGGCCCGTGCGCGCCGGGTGGGCGGCGTGCGCCTCCGGGGCTCTGGGGCCTACCGCCCGGGGGCGCTCCACTGCCCGCCACTCTGACTCCGGTGCCTCTCGAACAGTGCGTGGTGTGTGGATAGGTAACGGGGCGGCGGCACTACGGGGCGGTGAGCTGCGGGCTGCAAGGGCTTCTTCAAGCGCGGCATCCGCAAGCAGCTGGCGTGGCTGGGGAGGCCGGGACTGCCAGGTGACCAGCCACCACACAGCCGCTGCCAGTACTGCCGCCTCCCACAAGTGCCTCATCATGGGCATGCGCGCCGACTGTGAGTGCTTCACCGGGGTCAAAACGGGTCGCACGTCGTTTGAATGGCGGGAAGCCGATCGGCCTCGGCGGGTGCCCGGCGTCTCCGCCGTGGCGGGGGTCGGTTGGCCCCAGCCGGTACCTGCTGCCAGCCCGGGGTCCTCACGCGCATCACCGGTGCGTGACTGCACTCAAGTGCAGCGCTCGTCCGGAGCCAAGACGCGGAGCCTGGGGATTGAATCCCGGCATTCCTGGGTTCTGTGTTGTTGCCGCTCCATGCTCTTGGCTGCGGTGCGCCTTTGCACTCTGCCACCGATCCCCTACTCACTGGGGGTCCTCATGCAGTCACTGACAGGGCAGTAGGGGTGCTTGTTGTCGCCTCCGTGTTTCCTTCCTTCAATGAAGTCTTCGGCGTCTCTCGAGCATCGAGTGTGCACGTGCAGTTGGAGCATAGTGGAAGGCCATGAGCGCTGCAGGAGGTCGGAGGCGTCAGAGAAGGCGCGCCGCCCCGTTCTCGTTTTGTCGGTAACTGCCACGGTGGCCTTCTCATTTCGCGTGAGTTCTTGCCCATGCCTTTTCGAGTGCCGTCTTGCAAGATCTCCCGACGCGCCTCTGTTGGGCTGCATTTCGAGTTTGGGTGGAGACGGTGGCGTAGAAGCCGTGGCAGCTTGCTCCAGCTATTCTCGTTCAGCCTGGCTGTGGTGCCCTAACGTGCGTCTGTCAGGACCTCCTCGGCAAGAGGAGCACAAGTGTACCCGTGGTGTGCCGCACACGAAACAGGAATCCAGGTGCCAAAATTGTGCCATTTGGTCTTTGTCTCCGAATTTGTTTTGTTCCTTAAAAACCCGGAGAGGCTGAGGAAGAGCTCAAACTTGGACCTTTTTTAGGGGGCAGACTCTGGGCATCTTGGCCCTAGTTCTCCAAACAAGGGCGAAGTTAGGCTGTCCCACTGCTGGTAGTTTTGAGTGGGACCATCTGGCACCTTAGGACTTATGGTACTTGCCCAGCAAGTGCAGATTTGGGCTTCGCTGTTGCAGTGGTTCCTTCGGATCCTTGGCTCCGAGTCCAGCACTTTGGCAATTATGGGGCGAGGCTTGGAGAAGGGAAGACGTAAATGCCCCAGAAAAGTGCTCTGGCGCTAACTAATGTTTGGAAAAAAAACCATAGTAAGGACCCAAGTTATATGCCCGTAGGATTGCCAAGCTTGTGCCAAGTTAGCCCATTCCCTCTGGCACGCTGCACCTCGGAAAATATACCTAAAATCCGGGCTACTTCCCAGAAATGTTTAGGAGTTATCATTGCAACCCAAGGGGGTGTGTCTGGGGATAGTCTGGTTTTAGCTCATCATCAAGCAGTTCACATTCACAGTGCATTTCAATGACATACGTGCAGTCCTATCGAAATCCAAGCTTGGCAGGCTGGCACTTTGTGCACTTGCTACATCAGCTTAGTCTGGTCTAGCTGCAGCAAAAATACATAGGTAGGTAGGGATATCAGAACAGAGGAGGGGTGAGCCAGCCAGACCTGGTGGGCAGCAAATTCACTGTTTGCATTCCTGGAGGACCCTGGCCCAGTAAAGGTGACAATTCTCTTCCAGAAACTGAAATGTCGTTATGCTGAGAGTTTTCTTTTGGTGTCACCTTTAACATCTATTTTAACTCCGGTGGATTGCTGTATATTGTATGAATTGCCTGGCACTGACCCAATCAGAAAGCTGCTGAGGTTTACAGAAAATGTCTTATGAAGCTAAGTATGGTGGCCGTGAAATAGACCAATTTCCAGAAGTGTGCCCCGCCTGCGTATAATTCTGCACGTAGTAGATACCCACTACAGGGATCTCACACATTCATCAACCCTCAAAACCCTGCAACATTTCGCTGAATCTCCACATCATTTTAAACGTGTTTGTAGGCCTCTCCGATACAGATATCACTAAAAATAATTGTTTTACAATTTTGATTAACATGCTCTGCAGTCTGTGTCACTCAAGGTACATTCTTAATATGCTATAAGTAAATTTGCAATACACTTACAAGCACTTTGTACTTTCTGAAAGTGTGCTCCTGTTTTACAAAAGTGTACAATTAGTAGTGTACTTTTTGTTGTTACTGCTTTTAATGCCCAGACTGGCCAGCTTGACTGATAGCTAGACATCATAGTTCAAAATCTGTCTGATAAAAAAAACAAAACAAAAAAACCTACCCACAATTAGAATTATGAAGACATTTTCATGCTTCCACCTTTTCTGCCAGCAGTGCTCCATCCTCACAAGCACCTGCAATGCCGACAAGGGCACGAGCACGCAGCTTTACAAAGTGCCTTTCCCCACAGGGAGTTCTCATACAAAGCATTCTGCTGAGCTAACTGTCTGCTTCTGCATGCCTGTGGTGTGTGTGAGATAGGGTCTCCATCAGTCTGTTAGACAGCACACAAAAAGCCAGCGTCTTGCTTTAGTGTTCTTGCAATGCTTGCAGAAAGACTCGATGCAATGTTGTCAGGCTGAGGCGTCCTTCTTCAGACCTAAGCTAATACCCCATGCCGCGAGTCATTGCGGGTTACGATAGGACAGTTTTGGTGTTTAATTTTTATATAAGAATAGAACCATCTTTTATGTAGTACCTGCCCTGAATTGGCTCAGTAGGGTTGCCACGACTTCACTTTTTATTTTTTTGGAAAGCCATGTGCTGTAGCCTGGTGATGTACAACGTGCAATGCTGTAAATGTGAACATAATATTAGCGTTTTCGCATCTTGCTGAAAAGGTGTGTGACACTAAGTTTTACCATTTGATTAGTTGCCATAAATAAAGCACTTCCCACCACACATTAGTTCACAGTGACAGCCTTTCAGTCTTAAAAGAAAAACGGAAAAAATGGCCATTCGATGTTTGTGCTAAAATTCTAGCACTGTAATCCCCTTTTCTGCCTTTCTCCCTATTGGTTTGCACAGGCAGTAAATTGTTCATTCACTATTACGAGTAGATTTAACAGCGTGGTTCTCGGTCTGCTCAAGGCGCCTGCTCGTCTTGACTCCGGGCTCAATAAGTTGATGTCCCCAAAACTCAGATGCTCATCAGTGTGTTCTATTTGAGAGCTACTCTAGCTCATGCTGTCGATTACGACGGATCCTTGTGTGAGCTGGGCAACAGCCTTCTTGGCATTCAGCAATAGAAGACAGCTGATTCAACAAAGATGGATCTCCGCGACAGTTTGGGCTGGGACTTGGTCGTGCGAAACCAGTTTATAGGGGGTATTCATTGGGGCCAGAGCTCTGTGCTTTACCAGTTAAGCATGTGCAGACAGCGAGGGTTTGCCCCTTTAAGCATATTAAAGCCGTTATGCGATGGAGTTGCTTTACAGCGGGCCTTCCTGTAACGTTCCCGCCAGAGTTACCTTTCACTTCCAGTAGAAGCGGCATACCTGTGCTGATAGACCAGCTCCGCCACTCATGCGCCTTGTTTGCCGCGTGGGCGGCTTAGTTATTCGTCGTTTTTTAGGTGTTGGTGTTATTGGCGTCGTTTTAGGTATTGGTGGCTTATTTAGTATGGTGAGTGGCTCCGTCAGCGACAGACTCAGCAAATTGCAGGAGTTTTAGAGAAACGAGGGCATATTTTCAGCGGGTAAATAAACTATACATGCGATGCTCAAACTCTGTGAAAAGTGTGATACTAACTTTATTCGGATAGAAGATGCGAAAGTTTAGAGAATATAGCGTTACCTTGATCAAAAGATAATGTGAGGCCGGTACGTCTGGTTCTTACTTGGGGTGCCGGTGACATCTGAGCGGCGGCGACTCTGATTGGCTATGATTCAAGATTCTTAGACACCACTAACGTTTTTCAATCAGCCAATCAATTGCTTTCAGTTTTGACATCCTGCAACCCGTGCAAAGAACGAACAAACTTAGCGCTCTGGTGAAAAAAAACCAGGCCGAAGATCAGTCCCTTCCAGCTGGACTATGGAACTGGAAATGAGGCGTTCAACTGATTCCAACTGGATCCAGCTGGATGTCCAGCTGGAATCTAGCTGGGCACCTCATTTCCAGTTCTAATCCAGCTGGGCTCTCAGACTGTTACCGCCTGGAAGCAATTTCTCTATGGGCGATGTGCACCTAAGCACAATTTGATAATGAGAACATAAGCATGTATAATTGAAAATACTTCACAGGGAAGATGAAGATATTGTTTTTCTTTCTTGCTGACAAGTTTTCTTTTCGCACCCAGTGTCATTTCTTGTTTGCACGATATTAGGCTTAGGTGGACGTTGACTCGGAGAGAAAATTTTGTTTTCCTCAATTATCTTTTCGATCTAGGTGACGTCATGTTCTCAAACTTTTGCATTCTGTCTCATTGCGTTTTGTTTTAGGGTGTCTGTCTGTCACTTTGTTTTTCGGTGTTGTGTCCCTGCATACGTCTTTGGCCCGCTCTAACTGTGCACAAATAGTTACGCACTTTCATGCGTAAGGGTGCAAAAGGTGTTGAACTGGGTGTGAGAGATGCCTTGCATCCTGCCTTTCCAGCTGCGCTAGGGAGTGTCGGCTTGGCTTCTGGTACCGTCCCTGCACCTGCATGCTTTCATTTGGTTTTGGCGCACTTGCTTCCTGACCTTTGTCAGCCTCTTCGGCCGTTGATCTCTTGGCAGCCATTTCACGAGATGCTATTCTTGTGTCTTAGTAAGGTGCCAATTAGTTTAGTGAGAGCCACACCAAAGTAGCTAATGATGAATGACTCTTTTAGTACTATAACCATAATATTTGTAGGTATATTATGGAACAAACAATAACGCTTGTTTATGAGAATCTGAAAGTTTGCGGCTGAAATATTGTCCCAGCTCTGGGGCTCTTTCTTATTTTTTTTTAATTGTTTGCTTGCATGAGGGGGTATGGCTCTTTTGTATGTAGTACTACACCTTTTAATTTTCATGCAAAAATACACACAACATAGAAAGCTAGGTGCAAAAATAAACACGAGGAAAAGCTAGCTGCAGGCTATAGAGCGCTAGTAGAGTTTCACTTGCAACATTCTAGATAGTTGTCAACAACAACACAAACAATAACAATGTGAAGAAAAAAAAAAGCGAGCTTGGGACGCTTAAGTTTTGCCTTTAAAGGGACAATGAAGGCAATTTAGGACATCTTTTTGGCGATTGAACTGGGTTCCAGGCACGTCTCAGGCCACGTTGCCCAAATTTCAGCCGAAACCCGGCGCTTGTGGCACGCGCAAATCAATAAAACGGTCGCGGTAATAATTGCACCGGGATCGACTGGGGCGACGCCCGAGAGTTGCGGGAGAAGCCAGGAGAAGCGGGCTGCGCGTGACCGATCACGGGGCCAAGACGCGCGACGTCACAAACGAGCGCGTCGCGCGTTTGATGACGTCGCGCGTCTTGGCCCCGCCAAACGGACTGGCGCGCCGTTTGCGGCGTCGCGCGTCAGCGATTGGTCGATTGGCAGCGCGCTTCCGGCGGCCAGAGCAGCCAGATCGCTGCCGCTCCCCTCGGCATCTCCCGGCGTCAGATCGCCGGCATCGCAGGCCGCTCGTTGCCGGCTATGCGGTCTCCGTCGGGTGATAGCAGAAGCGCCACGCCGCATTACTCCCGTTCCGTTCGGTGTTGATTTACCGAGCGGAGAGCTTCGAACCGCATTTCGCCGAGGCCGGCATTGCCGTCCATGTTGACAAATTGGCGAAACGACCGCGCCACCGCGCTGCTATAACCCACCGCGGTAACCAGAGTCTCGACGCCCTAAATGCTACCGGTACCGACAATTCCGCGTGTGACATCACTCAATGCGTCACCTCCCGTTCTCGGAGGCCAAAAACAGAAACGCAGATGGTTGAGTTTCGGTTTCTTCAGTTCTTTCGTAGGTATAGAAATATGCGTCACAAATGTCTATAAAAATTTAGGCAGTATGCCAGGTTCCCAGAAGCCTAAAAACACAATTTAAACAAATTAAGTTAAATCGCCTTCATTGTCCCTTTAAGGAGTGGAATGATGTTGCGTTATCGGGTCCCGTTTGCAGAGCCTTCTATATAAACGCTTGCTCATTGCCAAGTTGTGCAAGCGTGTGTGTGTGTGTGGTCTAGTCGGTAGCGTCACGTGTTACGAGGCGTCACAGCGTGGCTGTGACGTCATGACCCTATCGACCCGCCAAATTTGGCGGGAAAATTTTCCGCTAAATTTGGTAGGAAAAATTTTCACTCAACTTGTCAAGAATCTTTTTGCTGAATTTGTCGGAAAAATTTTCTGCTAAATTTGGCGGGAAAGTTTGCTGCTAAATTTGGTGAGAAAATTCCATAATGCAAGACTCGCAGCGACAGGTGACGCTGCACGTGTAACACGTGGGCTGCGCTCGTTGCATTATGGAATTTTTGGGTCCCACTGGACGCCGACGCCGGACTTTCTGCGACACGAGCTCGTACACACTATCGCGTTAATATTACTCAAGGTATCCTGCTTGATAGTTCACATTTGTTTTGAATCTTTTTTAGGGTTGGACAGATTTTAATTTTGGGTTCTCAACGTTTGGACTCTAAAAGAACTCTCATGCCCCTAATGACGAGGCAGTAATTATTTTGCTTCTAATTCTCCTAAAAATAGGAAAGAAAGCTCAAGTTTGAATTTGGCGCACAGGAAGACGTTGTGCCCTCTCGTGTATAACAACCACAGCGGCGTTTCATCTTCAAGGCATAGAATATCAACAGGTGCTTGTTGCAGAGCTTTGTTATAGCTTGATAGGCTGTTCTGAGCCAGGGTACACACAATCTGTGTGCCGCAAGCCTTAAAATTATAAAATGTTTTGGTCATCCCTCGAAAATCGTGCCCTTTTCCTTGTAGTGCAGAAAGAGCTAATCGTGAGCTCTTGAGCTAAATTGCTTTTCAAACTGCAATGCAGCCATGAACATCCCTTAGTCGCCAAAACACCATTTTGTGGTAAAACCTTTTTTTTTTCTTTTTTTTAATACTACATGAGGTAAAACAATGGTCATTGTATTCAGAGCGCCAGGTGTTATGGTCCTAAAGAATCTGTGTTTGTGCAAACTCAATTACAGACACTTACACATTTGTGAAACAAGAAGTCTAGTTTGGACATGCCGTTCTGACATTTTGATCCATGCTTTTTTTTTACTGATTTATGCCGTATGCAATGATCAGAGGGGCTTTGCCAGTCTGCAGCAGTAGTTGCCTTTTCTACTTGTGCCACATGACTGCAAAAGAAATTATAGCGGAAATAACTAATTTATCTTTTAATGCCATCAGAAACTGGTGAAGTTATAAAGATATAGAGACATTCGAAAGTGCATTCTCAAAATGGCTGCGATGAAATCAAATACTCAAAGAAAATCTTAATTCTTTTATTTTGGCCTCCAAAATCATGACTAGCATAATTATTTTGTGCTGTAAATAACAGTAACTAAAACTTTGCACGTTTTATTTTTGCTTATGCCAAGTGGCATTATGAGCACAAATGACTCGTTATTCACCAGAGAGAAATGTGTCAAAATTTAGAATAAACCTTTTTTTTTTTGTAGAATTTCTTTAGTTTTATTTTAAAACGACACTGCGCTCTCAGTGAAAACAGTTTCTTAAACTGTTTGGGTAGGCCAAGCATGTCACAACATCTGTTCTCCCTCCCCCCTTCAAAAAAAAAAAAAAATGAATACAATGTTTATGCTGCAATGCATAATTTAGATAAAGCCGTAGATACAGCCTACCAGCTGTCCTGCTCCATGCTCTTTCCAGCCAGTGGAAAGCTATAAGAATAAGTTCTGTTTTGGCCCCCGGTGACAATGTCCTCAAAATTGAAGTGACTGCTATTTTGAGTCGCACAGTAGCAAACAAAATTACTCCAAACTTAAAGTGTGTTGTGGCATAAATATTGCATTGTTTATTTTTTTTATTTTTTGGTTGGGGAGTGCATTTTGTGACATACCTGTCCTATTCAGGCAGCTAAAGAAGTTTTTTGGAAGTGCAGTGTGCCACTAAAAGCAAAAAAAAGAGAGGAACAGGGGAAGCAGACGTGGCTTGATGCAGGAAGCTTTTGGCTGTCTGTGTGTACAGTGGTGGTTGCTGCCTCGCTCAATTTCCCTCCCCTTTCCCTCACCCTCTCACCTGCTGATCCCATGGCTGTGCTGGGTTTGCATCTGTAGGCTCCTCTTTCAAGCGCGCTCGGTGTTCGGACCGCAGTCTGGCAGGTCAGTGTTCCTGCATTCAGACCCTTCCAAGTGATTGCAAGCCCTTTGTCGAATGATGCGGCTTCCCTGCACAACCCCTACTTGGAGCGACCTCTCCATGGAGGGAACTCGCGACAGAACAAACTCCCAAGTAGCAAGGTGCTAGCTAAGCAGTTCTAAACCAAGGAAGCAGCCAAGTGTACTCTTAGTAGAGTAAGCCCTTAGCCATGTAATCGCTTACTAAACCGAGCTCTCGAGTTAGGCTTTTTCAGTCTAACCTAACCAAAACAAGCCATACCAAACCAGGTCTTAAGTGAAGTCTCAACTGAACAAGCTCCTAACTCAGTAAACTTTTCACTCAGTCTGGTCTTGACTGAGCAAGCGCTTGACTGAGTATACTCTTTGCCAGGTAATCTCCTAACCGAGTCATCTCCGAGTGTGATAAATTCACTAAGAGAAGAGTATATTCTTATCCAAGTTAACTTGCAGCTAAGTAAGCTATGATCCTGGTTAGCCCCGAACCTAGTTAGCTCTAAACTAACCAGTAACTGCCTGAGCGAAAAATAACTTTAACTGAAAAAACCCTCAGCCATGTGAACTGCCAGCCAGATGCACCATCAAAGACATAAGCTCTATGTTGAGTAAACTCTCAACTGAGTAAGCCTTATACTAAATAAAATATAAAAAAAATGCTCTTCCATTGAAGAGTAACTTCATGGAGGAGTGACCACAAAGTAATTCTATGTAATAGCCCTGTTTCTAATAGCAACTTTTCCATGGAGGGAATGTCCCTCAATGGAGTGATTGTTGCATGCACACTGTGCCGTGATGTTCATTTTTTTTTTTTCCCCACAGGGTGAGGACATTTTGTTTTTTATGCTCAAATTGCTTTGCATTTTCTGGGAGGGAGTGCACACAACATTGTTTCTTGGCTCGAGGTTGTGGCTTTAGCCAGGGCTCTGTCAGCATTTTGTCTCCCATTAGCCGTGTACCTTTTATTTTGCATCATTGCAGCTGCACTTGTACACGAAAAGATGCCCTCACCCTGAGCCTGATGGGCAAGAGACCAATTGGTTCCCGGTTTAGTCTTTGTGTGAAGAATAATCTGGATTATTTTGTGCTTTTGCCATGCATGTATGTTTGCTTTAGTGTCATCAGAGCATTGTAGAAGCTACAAGTCATAGAGACTTGTATGTCCCGTGAGTGGCTGTGGCACTATTTGGTTCATTCTTGAAACCATTCAGTGTTATAGCTTTGTACTCGTAAGATGCATGGTTGCTGCCGCATTGCTTCCATTGTAGACTGTAATCTGTACATGCATGATTGCTGTCATTTTTGTACAAATGCGATCATTTTATCGTGAGAGAGGAGTTTCTCGCTAGTTTGTGACTGACACTATGAGAATTTACGCACACCTCTGTCAGACGATACCCTAGAGGTCTTTTGCAATAAATGTCCTTTCTGCTAAAGGCCATTCTGGTAAAGGAGCTGCTGTCACACGGCCGACAAAATGTGGTTTGACGGAAATATTGACTGCTTCGGGGTTTACCATCAGTAGACGAAACTCAAGGAAAAAATATTATTCTAAAATGTTTAAACACGTTTAAAATACACAGGGGTTTTACAGCTTCTGTACAATCAGTATTGATATCTTCAACTCAGACATTCCGATGTTTACCTCGTCTTAGACTAATATTAAACTAGTAGTAGTTGTTGTGAAGCTTAAACAAGGTTAAAATGTGCCAAAAATTTTATGCCAGTTACTTTCTGCTTATATTCTTTACTTGTTTGTGAGTGTTATTGCTACTGACTTCGTTAATTACACAATCTTATCTAGTTTCATGACCTGGGCATCATCTGCTCGTTGATGAAAACCATGATCATCCTGGTCATGCTTTTTCTATGCTTCATAATTTAGCCAATTCATGAGCATGCAAAATAAACTGATGATCAGGATAATCATAATGGTGATAACCATACTTCAGGCCAAAACTGTGGAAATCTTTGGATACCTGAGGTAACCGTGAGAGTGTAGTAAATTATCACCCACTTGCAAAAACCTAGAAATCAATAAAAAGTTTTCTTTCAGTGCTTAAAAAAAATTGGCACATTTTCTACACCTAAGTTTAGTGCTTCCATTCAAGCAATGTGCTTAGTGGCTACTGTTGGCAGTATCCCCTGTCGTGCAAAAGGGCTGTTGGGGACCTCTTTTCAGAAAATGGCATTTTAGCGGAGAGGGCATTTATGTCACCGTGCAGCCTTCTCCTCTTGGGAGAAGGTTCTTTTTATTGTTGGCTTGGACAGAATGAGAGCGGCATGGAGGTCCTTCGGTTGTCCCTCCTCCTCCAGAGCGCCATCCTACCTTCGATGGCGCTCGTCGGCTTGAGCGTGCACACGCAACCAAAGTATGGCCGCGAAGGGCAACGAGTGCACGTTGGAGGCCCGACATCAGAAAGATGCCCTGCCGTTCTCATCCTTGTCGGCGACTAGAAAGAAGCTCTGGGAGGGTCCGTCCGATGGGGGTATGAGCCGGACGTTCGAGGTCACGTACAGGGTGTCCCCTCAGAAACCCAGCATTTCTTTTAATCGTAAAAGTACAACTCTGCGTCGTCGAAGGCCCAGTTTCCACCCAAGTGTAGCTCTAGCAGTCCGACCAGCGAACTGTCATCTTATTAAAAAGTTATAAGCGACTTTCGGATGTTTTCAAAGGTAAAATGGTGGCCGACGAAGCCTACAAATATGTGGGGTGGAACGGCTCAAACTACCCAAAAACTGGCCCTCTTTTCTCGTCGAAAGTTTAGGAAAATCACTTTTAACTTTTGAATAAGGTGATTGTTACTTCCGAAACTTTGGCATCCGGTCCGGACTGCCGGTGCCACTTTTAGGCGGAAACCAAGCGTTTGGCGATGCGCGCTTTGTTTTTGTTGCGAAACAGACGTTGAATTTTTTGTGGGAACGTTTCGTACGCTTGGTTCGGAGCTTGCGACGGTGCGGGCGTGTGGTTTGGATCCCTTCGTGCGCCTCGACATTGAGGCCACTTGACCGCCGCAGCTGTGCAGTCGGAGCGGAAGCCCAGCACGGATTCGTCGCTTCGGGCCGAGAGGGCGCCGGGCTGGTGCTCGCTGCCCTCAGCCTGCCCGGCCCCCGGCGGCCCGTGCAGCGCGTGGGAGCACACCAGTCCACCAGCCTCATGCTCGTGGATCCGCAGGCGAGTCTATCCCCTTCGGTCGGTGTCGCCGCGGTGCCCAAGCGTGCCTCCGATTGACGCGTGCGTCGAGTCCTCAAGTGTGGTCTCTCGATTTCTGCCCGACGACGATGTTGAAGCGTCGCTGGTCGCGGTCCCGGCAGTGGCATGTGCGGCAGGGGTGGATTTGACTGGCTCCCGTTTTGCCGCGGGTTGCCCTGTAACTCGACAGTTCACGAAAGCTTCTGCCACAACGGGTTGGGATGCCGCAAAGGCGGCGACACTTGGGTACTTAGTTACCCGTGCCGCCTACGATGCGTCAAAAGTCGTGCCGAAGTGGCAACAAATTTGTACGTCGCACGAGTTGGCATTTCGTGCCGTCGGATCTTGCAATCCTGGCAGTTGTTTGTAAAAGTTCTGGCAAAGAAACACCATCAATTGTATGCAAGTGTGCCATCGTCCTGGGTCCCGAAGTTTTGGCTGCTGAAGTGTTTGTAGACTGTCATACTGCGCAGCAACTCGCAGTACGATGGGCGCATGCAACATCCACCTCCACTGCTGTACCACCCCCAGGATCGTGGTGGTTGGCAGCGTGACAGAAGTGTGATGTCGTCGGGCGGAAATTGAGGGACCACAAATGAGGACGCGGTAAAATGCATCAGTCGGAGACATGTTCCGAGGCATCATAGTATTGCGTGCAGAGTAGGCACCCTTTCTCGTGTCTCCTTGTTGGACTGTTGTGGTAGGATGTTCGGGCATTGTGCTTTCGGCACTAGAAATTTATTTGAATGGAAGTGCGGTGGAACGGTGCCTTTTCAAGCTCCGCACGTGTATGTGCGTCTTCCAAGAAGCGAAGCGAGTGCAGCACAACAAACAAAGTTTCTTGTTTTTGACCAAAAAAAAAAGATGTGATAATACTTGTAGTAGCAGAGTTCGAAATTTTCCGGGTGCTTGTCCGTTTTTCTCTTTTTCTTAATTTTTTTGTAGGTTTGGGTAAATTTCGGAAACAAATGCCGTGAAACCCCGTTTATATTGAACAGCAGGGGGCGCTACGATTTGTTCGATATATCAAGTAATTTGATATAGCAGTGACTGTCTTTTTCTGTGCTATTTTATATGTTTCAGTTCCGTGATGAGGTTCGTTGACAGTTGGCAGCGTAGATGACAGAGTTCGGGTTCGGTTGTTTGCAGACGACTGCATATTGTACAAAGAAGTAGAAACCCGTAATGATCAGCTAGCTCTCGAAAATAATCTTCAGAATGTCTATGCATGGTTCGAAGGCTAGCTGTGCGATTTATATGCATTAGGTACCGTCGCTTTGACAGCCCATCAGAAATGTTTGAAATCACTTGAACTGGAGTCTTTGAGATCGCGCCAGAAAAATTTCAGATTGAAGTTTTTGTACCTAATCAAGAATAATTACTTTAATTTAGATTCATCACCTTACATAAGGCACGTCACACGCCGAAATACACGCTTTAATCATGGAAGTCTTTTGGAGCCATACCAAAGCGCAAACAATATTTTTAAAAATTCGTTTTTTCCTAGGACCATAGTAGAATGCGAATTGCTTAGAAAAAGACACTGTTGATAGCCCTACCCCTGATATATTTTTTGAGATTGCGATGATATATGCTATTTAGTATCAGTGTTGTGTTGAAGAACGTGTGTGTTGTGTCTCTGCCATCCCTTCCCTTTTCCTTTTCCCCCCACATTCCCCTTAGCAGGCCCTAACAGGCCTGCAGTGTTGTGAAATAATAAAAAAAAAAAAGTTATACTCAGTATACCGCCTCAGCTACGTGTAGAGGCGGCACTATCTTCTTCCCGATTTGAGGGCCAAATTTTTCGAGGTGCTGGCCCATGCACGGTGCATGAAAATATCTGTATCCACATTCCCGAAATGAGACGTACATGGCGCACTCGGCTGCACTGGTTGGAGACGCCTTCACTCCTGAATCGGGACTGAGTGCGTCAGTCGGATTTAATTAGACTGCGCAATACAGTTCTTTTTTTTGCCGTGTTAGATAGCATGCGCGGCAACAACACGGCCATCCCGTACGACTGTTGAAGTGGTACTTGCCCTGCTTTAGCTCTCAGATTGTTCTGTGAAAAAGAGCAGAACAAATCCACTGTACAGCTTTGACATGAATCGAAGAACACAAAGAGAAACCTCCCCAGAGCGTACAGTGGTGTTCGGAAACCTGGTGCCATGGCAACGCGCGAGCGGGCTTGCTGAATCCCCATTCCTCGCGCTTGCCACGGGGCCGTGGCATCATCGCTTTATATCTTTTCTCAATGCCTTGCACGCAACATAAATGCATCCCGACAGTGCGGCCAACCATGATCCGGAGGTCGACAGCCATTATGCCATATGGTGATACGGATGAGTGGAGACCAAATATCAAGGATTTGGACACGTGCCGCTGCGTTGACACGGCTGATAGCTTAAGCACCACCTAGCGATATATATTCATAGAAACATGGCATTGCAGTCGGCGCGCCTCAAAAACAAGGGAATGTGGCATATAGCGCGTGTGCGCATATCTTTCTGTAATCTTTTTTGCAATACTTTGTCCTAAATTTGGGGGTCGCGGCCGCCTACACGCGATTATACTGGTATATCGTCAAAGTAAACAAAAACTCGTGCTACTCATTGGCTACAAAATCATTTCATTGAAAACAAAAATCTGTGCACAGTATGCAGTTATCTTAGCTTGAGATTTCGCCTTGCCAGGGCCCACGAGAGTAGCCTTCTCTACTCGAGAAACTGCACACACGACCTCGAGTCCACTTCCCTCTATACCGGAGCAGTTGTGGCGAAGCACGTCCACTGCCGAAAGCGATTCGTAAAGCGTCAGACAGGGGGCTCTCCAGTACTCAAGATCCTCAGCACCCTCGCAGTTGTCGATAGCAGCAGCTGCCGTCACGTCGGCAACAATGTCTTTGTCCGAAGGTGCCGCAGCCACGGCAACGTCATCGTCGATCGCCAACAAACTGTCGAGCTTGACTCTCTGGTCGCGTCGGGAGGCGACCCGAGCTCCTCCCAGAGATCAGCAATGTCGTAATCATTGTTGACTTCCGCCGGAGTGACTGCTTCATCTTCCAGGCTGAGTCCCGCCTGACAGAAGCAATTGCAAACAGTGCTCTCGGTGATATCACTCCAGGCGCGGCTGAGCATTTTGATCGCGGCCAACAAATCGGTCTGCAACTCTCCGCCGACGCGCAACTCGGCGGGGAGCTGTTCCACTACATGCTTCTTGCACCCCTGTTCAAAGGCACAGATGATTTCTTGGTCGAGCGGTTGGAGCTTTGCCGTAGCAATGAGTGGCAGAAAACAACACTCAATCTTCTTGAGTGAGACACCACTGTGGTGCATGAAACAATTATCTAGGAGCGAGCAAACCTCACGGCCACTGGCGGTTGGATTGGTTGTCCCAGTCCCACAACAACTTTTCAAACAAATTCCTTGTCATTCACACCTTCCCATTGAAAGTGTATGTCATGGGCAAGGGAGTGCACCCTCGTAGACATCTAGGCTACTCTAACTTCCCCAACGACTAGCAGGCGAAGTTTCAACAAAAGCGATTCATTCATGTTAGTCATCAGCATGTTAGCCATCAGCAGTCAGGATCGGTGGCCGAGTGGTCTAGTGCACACCAGCTCGGAGTATGTGGGCGAAAGCTCGCGCTAGAACTTAAGATGCCTGGGTTCGATCCCCACCCCTGCCTGTTTCGATCTGGATGAGCATTGTACCGGCGTGCGGTCGTGTATCACTACTGCATGGTGCACGTTAAAGACCCTAGGCTAGCGGTTATACTGCACTGGCTAAATTGCTCATCTACAACTGGGAGACTCGTCGCCCGTTGAGGCAGACCAAGTTCTAGGTTGTATAAACATGCACACAACCCAATTTTTTTTATCAGCATTACAGTGATGCGACTTTCGTTCACCTTGCCGCCATGGCACTTCTCATTCCGGTGCGCTAAGGTCTGGCTTAGAAGAAATCAAAACAAAGCACTCTCTTCCGTGTCAAATATGTCACGTAGCTCGTATTTCACCGTGGTGCCCGGCCAGTTGTCTTCCATCTACTGCGCGCTACTCCCCAGCCCCAAATTTTTTGACGCTTGAGTACCAGTCTTTAAACCTCCGCAGCCACCCTGATCCAGCGTTGAAGACCGCAATCTTGAGGACGAACGCAAAATCTCTTAGCTTGTTCTGGAACAACGAACCGGAGACTGGAAGGTTGCGTGCATGGATGTCCAAGAACCGTTGGTAGAGCACTTTCTCCACCTTGCTCGTACCCTGGTTTCTGGAGGTACCTGCCGTTCGCAAGCTTTGTCCTTGATTGCGGCATTGTTTTTCAGGATTGTGCTCAACATACTTCTTCGAATCTTGTAGGCGATGGCTACGTCTGACTTCTCGCCACGCACCCCTCGGCGAGTTATTTCAACCTTGTCGGAAAGCAGCAGAGCTTGCCGCTGCTTTGTCGACATTATGCGAGCTAAACAGCCAGCGTGCACTGCGCACAACCAGGCGCAACCACACCGTACAGCAAATGGAGAGCGTAATGGAGGGAGAGATGGAGGCGGGCAAACACGGGCGAACAGGCCAGCAGGTGACGACGCGATGACGTGGCAACGGCACCCGATGTTGCTGGGGGAGCTGCAACGCGATAGGCTCAAGGAAAAGCGATGAGAGGCCAAGGTCAAACGAGCTGTTGCCAAGGGCCAAGTGGCGAATCCACCCAAGCCGAAGGAGGGCCCAGACAACCGAGGGGCTTTCTCTTTTATTTTCTCTCGTTCAAACGGAACACGAAGGAGGAGGAGGTGGGTAAACGTCAGTCGACCCCTCGCTCTCGCTCCATCTGCAATGCGAGAAAGCCTAACGTCGCGAGCAGCAGTATTCAACACTTTTTTCTCGCGGTCGCCAACGCTAGGAATTCGGTACATTGAATGCGTAGTTCGTTATGCGAGATATATATTGCGCATGTATTGCACCGCAGGTTTTGCGTCTTCGATACAAGGCGTAAATCACCGTAATTGAGTTTGTTATAATTCGGGTTTCACCGTATTCCCTTCTTTTTTTGAGGTCACTGGACTCTTTCCTAACCTCTTCTAGTCGTTCTTCGGTCCGTTTATTACGCAGACTGTACACACGCCGCCGCAAAAAGTTGCAAGTCGCGCGACTGCGTCGTCACATGGCGCGGCGTTTTGTACACTCGCAGGAGTCCAAGGGTTTCCTGACAGGGAGCCAGGACAGCACGAATCCCGCCATCCTGGGCTGGACCTCCTGGGACGACGAGGACGGAACGGTTGACGACGACGACGCCCTCTCGAGTGAGCGGGCTCTTCCTAACGCAGGATGTGCTATGTGGCTGGCTCTTATACGCAGGATGCGCTATGTGGCTGGCTCTTATACTCCGTCTCGGACAGACCACAGCCGACACTATGATCCAGCGGAGTCAACGAAGCAGCTCCAAAAGTGGATCGTTGCGGTGCTCATTGCCTTTGTGCATTTGCTATCACGAGCTAATGCGCCTCGATCCTCCATTTTTTGGTGCACGGTTGGTTTAGCCGGTGGATATTCGACCCACAAAGACAAGAACGCCGTGACGAATCCACTACTGTCGCCGCTCGATTGGCTCCGTCCGACTGTAGTGTTGGCTGCAGTGGTACCTAAGATGAAAGGAGTGTAGCCACATCCCAGTAATGCACTTCTGCAATTAAAGAGCGTCACACGAGTGCCGCACTGACATTGGGCCAGAACTGTCATCTTCGCTGATCGAAGATGAGTCCTGGCGGAACGCCGACGCAACACTCGTGTCCCGCGCGCGCCCATTTTATCTGTGAGGTGTCGAGCGAGCGCACCCGCACGCTCGGTGAGTGTGTGTGCAGTTCGCGAGGTGGGACCCGAACAGATGCCAACTTCGTGTATCACTCCCGCCGGAGAGCTAGTTGTAACACAACTTTCTCTCGGAGACGCCGTGCCCAGACCGTTGAAGAGACCCGGCCCGAGCCGACACCTCTTAGGAGGCCGGTGCGTGGCACATACATGGTTGGGGCACGGGGTGAGGGTGATCGAAACAGACGTAATACGCCTACCGTAAAATCTCGTAAGGGCACGCCCCACCAAGAATGAAGAGGCAAGTGGCGAAAAGATGAGGTGATCTCTCTTTGAGGACGAGACGGCAAAACTTGATAAAAATTAGTGATGAACACAGGGGTACTGCTACAAACCATGTGACATGGGAACTACCGTATTTACTCGCATAATGAACACACTTTTTTCCCGAAATATCGACACATATTTGGGGGCAAATTACGCGAGTAAAATTTTTGCATTTACACACTTCGTGCAAATGTCATATTAGGTGCCAATATGACACAGCAAGGCACTGTTGGCATGTCTCCACTGATGGAGGCGCACCAGTGGCTGGTCGGGGGCACGCCACAGTAACCATGCTCTAAAAATTGCAAACCTTTTTCAAGGTGCTTTCGGTATGCCTTTTGCCGAAGGAAAAGCGCCCTACGAAGCTCACTCAGCACAGAAAGCAACGCGACCGTTCTTAGGTGATATATATTGCTGGTATCTGGCCGCACTCGGGTATATACCGCGACTACGCGTATAAGAACTCGTACAAAGTCCGACCGCCGAGGCCCACTTGCATGGAGCAAGTTTCGTTCACTGAAACTGCTGTTACCAGGGGTACCAGACACTCTCAACCTACGACGCAGCATGCACCTCGCTGCGCCGTTCTGTTACGCATTAAATAGACGCATTTACCCAGAGTATGTGAAATTAGGCATAACCACTTTCACAATTTCACTGTCCGAAAGCGGACCACAGGACGGCATGTTTATTGACATCAATGCATCAGATAGGCGAAGAATGTCCAGGGCTGGGCGATACCTTGACCCAAGCATCGTCAAGTGTGCACGCCACTCGCTTTCACGGTTCATCACTTCCGCAACTATGCACTTGCAGCCATTACGAAGTAGCTTGACTTGGCTTGACTTGGCCTGACCGCTTGGCGGCAAAAGAAAATTGGCTTAGTGGCTAGCTAAGTTGGATGCAGTTCAAGACTTGCAGAGCCGAAAATTGGAGGTGCGTTCATTACGCAAGAAAAAAAAAAAAAGAAGTCCAAATATTGGTACTATGGCGCACCGTGCATTCACGAGGGTGCCCATCAAACCACTCTGGCATCGTTGCCGCGAGAGGTCAGGGCTGCATTTGCAGCCTTGCCTCAGACACGATCACATGGTCGTGTCGCCGCGGGGTTGATTGGGATCTGGAATTTGGCTCCCCGACGTGCTGCTTTCTCTCCTAGCCACTGGATGGCGCTGCAGGCACCCAAGGGCTTGCGAGGAGAAACCTCCTCGCCCATCGATCGAGATATAGTTGGGGGACGGGGGGTAAAAGTCTCTTAGGACTCCGGGCGGGCTCTGGGACAGGCAAGTGTGTGCGACGGGATCTGGGGTAATCGCGGGACACGAGGCCTGGGGGCCCTCTTTGTGTTTAGCTTTGGCTTTACGTGCGTTTGTGAACATTTGTGTAATGTCGCGTGTATTTGTAGTTTAGATTGAGTGTTTTGAGCGTTGTGTTTTATGTGCCAATAAAAGGGAGCGGAATCCCGCTCCCGTGAAAGAACCAGGCTGGACTTGGGTTGTTGACGGACCACGTGGGAAATGGCGAATCGACAGCGGTGCGCGATTTCCTACAGTACCCATTGTGGGGGGTGCAATCATTATGCGAGTGCTTTCATTATGCGAGTTAATACGGTAATACAGCATATCGCGAATGCTGTAAATTTGCGTTTCGCAACGCGATAGATGCGCGAGAATTCGCTACAAACTCCCGTGTGACAGGAGAGGATGCTGCAGATTGTGGATGCAGTAGTATCGTGTTTCACAGTACGATAAACACGCGGAAGCGGACTACAAACTTGCGTGCCATGATAACTGATAAGCGCGCGCAGATTGTGGACGAAAAATGCGAGAACTCGCTACGATCTCGTGCCACGGGAACTGATATTGAGCACGCAAATCGTGGACAAAATTGCAAAACTCGCTGCCAACTCGCTCGTACCGGTACTGCAGACCGCGCGGATGATTTAACACTGACATGACACTGAATTCGAGCCTAGGCCTATTTGTACAGGCGGGGGCCGGGGAAGCAAAATTACTTAGGCTCGGGGCGAGCAATTTCTGCAGACAGTTTTAAAGCATTTCCCGCCTTGAAACTCTCTGCGGACATGTTCGAAGTGTACATATATGTGAAGCAAACCTGCTTCGAACATACTCGAGGCATGTCCTCAGATAATCTTGTCATCGGCGTCTGCAGCGAACGTCCTTTGTTGGGCGTGCGAGCGATGCGCGTGCAGCTTTGGCAAACCGGGTGCGAACTGGTGCCGTTGTTCTCCTGCTCCAGGGTCTCGGCTGAGCCCTCCCCCGTCCAGCTCGTGGGGCCCCCTGGTGTCGGAGGAGCTGGTCCCCTTCCAGCTGACCCTCCCTGAGAGTCCCCCTGGTGGAGCCCTCAACGTGCACTATGTGTGCGGAGCGCCTCCCGGCTACTCTTCCGCTCCCTCCACTGGGCACGCTCCCTGCCGGCCTTCGAGGCTGCCGTGAGTAGCCGCGCCCCGCCCTGCCCCGTCGTATGAGGTGTGGTAGCTCCGGCGGCCAAGCACCGGCCGCTTAAGCGGCTCCGACCGCAAGGCGCCGGCCTACGGATCTCCGGGTGGCGGTTTCGAATCCCGGTCGAGGTGCCCTTGATCCGTCGGAAGCCTCTGCGGAGAGCAAGTCGTCTGCTTCTTGCGCAGGAATTGCGGTGACGTCAGAAAGACGCCGAGCTCTGATTCGGCTCTGATTGAAGGATAGTGGGTAGACCTCAAAGCAAGCTGCCTTGGAGGTCTGCCCACTGTTCTCCTTCAGAGCCAATCAGAGCTCGGCGTCTTTGTGATGTTGCCACAGCCCCCGACAAAAGAAGCAGACAAGCTTGCGCTCCGCGTTGCGGAGGAGGCGCCGTTTTCGGTTGCACGTCGAAGACCCCCGTCATCTGAACGAATCTCCTGTCCACCACGGCTCGGAGTGTGTCGGCGAAAGCTCATGTGGCAGGACCCAGCGATCCTGGGTACAGTCCCCACCTTGCCCGTCTCAGTCTTCGTGAGCATAATACTGGCCCGAGGTTGTGAGTATCGCTGTTGCGTGACACACTTTAAGGACCCCAGCCCTAGCGGTGGCACTGCACCGGCAGATTTCTCGCCCACAGCCGAGACACAAGACACCCCTTGGGGCATACTACCTCCCCCTCGCCGTACACGCACCGTTGGCTGCGGTGTGTTATTTTATGTTGAAAGGAGAATGTGAAGAGAGGCCCCTACCCCTCTGCTTGCCGTGATCTGGATGCCAGAGCTGGTTTCCTCCCCAGCATTCGCTGTGGTAAAGTGGAAAGAGTGGAGGACTTCGGGGAGGAACTTGTCGTGCTATTCGTGACCCACAACAGACTATAATACACTCAGCCTCTGAACCCTCAACTTTGAATGTTGCATCGTTGGAAAGCTTGTTTCCCTCTGCTACAGAAGACATACAAAATTTGCTGTCTCTTTGGCACATTCCAAACGCATTCTAAATGCCATGCATTTAGAATGCCTTTGCTCCTCCCGCACAGATTACAGGTCCCACCGAGCGGATTGTCCGTAAACAGGTGCTTGGGACCGTCGGTCACCCGCTGCATAGTGGCAGCTGTTGTCCCGTTGCTTGTGCTCCCTTCCCCCGCTCTTGTTTTGCAGCGGCGTCTCTCACTCCTCTCTCTTCACCAAGTTTCACCCACCATTCGTGTAGTGTACGTTGCTGCCACCGAGCACATACCGAGGAGAGTCCCTGTTCCGAGAGCGGCCACATACCTGGTGACCACTACACCTCGCGCCACTACACCTCGCACGTGCAGAGATCCAGCGGGCTTTCTTCTGGTCCCACGCAGGATGTCCCTGCAGCTGACGCTGGTGCGTTCAGCCTGGAGCGAGCTGTTCACCCTGGGGTTGGCGCAGTGCGCGGAGCAGCTGTCCCTGCCCGCCCTGCTGTCCGCCCTGGCCTCCCACCTGCGCACGGCGTCCCCAAGAACGGCGGCTCCGGGACGTCCCAGCGCGGCCTGGTGGCGGAGCACGTGGCCACCCTGCAGCGGCTGGTCGGGCGCTGCAGCGCTACGCCTGGACGACCGGGAGTACGCCCTGCTCCAGGGCCATGGTGCTCTTCTGCCCAGGTGAGAAGTCGGACGGAACGAGTAGACTGCGTTTTCGACTCCCGGGGTGCATCTCCGACCTTGCGTGCTGTCGCCTGCTGCTGTCCTGGTGGCGGCGCAGTAGCGGGGATACGTGTGGCAGGCACCTGTCCTGCTGCGTGTTGCTCTTCGGCCCGATGGCCCATGTAAGCTTCGGTAGACCGTAGTTGGGACGCTGCGAAGACTTGAGATACTTGCATTCGCTCGTCCCATTTGTTAGAACTTCCATGACCAAGCGCCGGGACGGCAGCATCTGATCGCGGTGTGTCAGCTTTTGCAATGCAGTTGGTTGCCATTTCGGAGCCGCTTTGAATACACGGGCGGCTTGGGACACTAAACACAGCAGTCATGGACGTGTTCTAGCCACCATATTTCTGACGAATCGATGAGGAAGTGCAGGTTTGTCTGGGCTCGCCGCACTAGCATAACGACGTGCATCTAGAGGTCGGTGCATGTACACGGCGCGAGACTTCTAGCATGAGCGAGCATAACGCTGGTTTTGCTCGGTCGCTACTAACTCGCTCGTTCGCAAACGCTGGCTCAATCTTTGAGACAAGCATATGACTACTGGCAGGATCAGCCAGGTAATCTTTCGTGGTGTGTCCTCCAAGAACCCTACCAGTGCGCGGACGCCGGGCCACCGTCGAACGCCATCAACAACGTGCCGCAACATTGCTTTGGGAGAGTTTTTTTTTTTCTTCCAAATCGAGAAAGAAATAAAGCATGTTCCGAAGCGTGCAGCCGGGATATCTCCGACCGAAGTCGGTACTGGCCGCGGCAAGAAGGCGCAAATTTCATCTCTATCGCTAGCAACAGAAGGTACGTACGCGAACATTCATTGACGACGCCTTCGCAGCGACCGTGCAACTTTCCGTATAAAACTACCGTATTTACAATTGTAGGTCGACCCTCCTGCGGCTTAATATTTACAGTGTTTACCCGAAAATAGGTCAACCACTAAAATAAATCGACCCCTATTTGCTAAACCCACCAAAAAAAAAATCAAATATACCGTAAAGTTTTGAAAGAATGCGCACCCAAAATAAAGAGATAAATGGTGAAAAACATGGGGTGGGCTGCCTTTGGGGACGCCGCTGCAAAACTTTTACCAAAAACCGGCTACAAACTATGTGACGCGGAGAACTGATACCGCAGATCGTGGACACACGCAAATTCGGGTTTCACGATTTGATAAGCTACTTGCAAGGAACCCGCTACAAACTTGTCTGTCACAGGAACCGATATCGCACTGCGCAGATCGCGCAAAAAAAAGGCACGAATCTGCTACAAACTCCTGCGATCCACGGGAGCAAATACCGCAGATCGCAAATGCAGCAAAATCATATTTCACAATGCAGTGCTTAGTACACGTGGGACCAGCTTCCGCGTGGAATGGGAGATCGCACACACACATCGCGGAAAAAAACGCGGGAATCCGCTATCAACTCGCTTGTCTGACGTGCCGGTACAGCAAATTGCGCGATTGATGCGATTCCGGTTGGACATTGCGTGAGCGTCCGACAGAAATCGGAGGGGGTGGGCGATGTTTCGGAACTTTTATGTTACAGATATTTAGCCAGAAAAACGGGATGGGGCCTCTCGAGGGTGAGCGTTCTCTCAAAACTTTACAATAGGTCGACTTCTTTTCTTTTTTTTTTAGGAGACAGGGAAAGTTTCGGCAAAGGGAAAAACAAATCTCTATTTACAGCCCTCTCAGCTAAATCACAGGGCGATGCCAAAAACTTAATCATCGTCAGAACTTCTGGACATACCACTTTCGTCCGAGCTTCGTCAGCTTAGTAGACATCCTCGCAAATTCACAGCAATACCTTACTGACACCGTTGTAAATTGACGACAAGAAACGAGAGAGAGGTGGAGACGGGCGAGAAGCAACGAAAGAACAAATACAAAGACGGGAGCAGCGCCGCGTTTCCCGTGAGCAAACACGCGAGCGCACGCAAGCAACAAACAAAAGTAACCTCCGTTTTTTTTTTTTTGGCACGTCTGCGAAGGGAGAAGGATGGAGGGCAAGGTGCATCGCCTTCCTCTCTTCCTTTCCCCCTTGCTAGGGGGACGCTACAGGCGCCGATTGCGAACCCGACGCCCGAGGGATGTGCGCCGGAGGCGGGGGGGGGGGCTGTTGGCTGCTGCTGTTTCGGCTGTTTTTATTGCACCAAAAGCTTTTGAAACAAGAGAGCGCGCGGCTCTACGGTGACGCGGGCTCGGTGATTCGATAGCTCCAGGCCCTTGGTAGGGTCGCAAAATCTGGTCACGAATGTAGGTCGAAATTCTTTGATCACGATTATGGGTAGACCCTTAATTTTTGACAGCATTTCCGAAAAAAAAAAGAGTCGACTTATATTCGAATAAATACGGTGCGTTCACGAACTTCGATAAAACGCCGAAGGGTGCACCCGGTTGGGCAAGCATTTGATGTTCAGACCCCCCCCCGTGTTGTTCACGACGGCTCCCACTTCTCGGTCCAAACCCGAATTATGACATCCCCCTCAATGCGTGTTATGAAATGAGGAAAAACAAAAATCTTTAGGGTGCATTCTACGGCGAACATTTATTAATTGCTGAATTATGAATCGTGTTCGCCGGTGCCGTTCTTGTCATCACTGCTGTGTTCCCGAAGCATGTAGTCCAAAGAAATCTCGTACACTTCACGAATGATATCCCGCATCTTCAGCGCTTGCTCGGCGATCGCGTTGTGCATCACGGGCAGTGACACTAGACCGTTAATTTCTGCGATGTGCGTTGCAAGCTTGACCTCTGCAAAACATCCAAATTTCGGCCCATGGAAACCTCCTCGTTCGCTGTTGTGGTTGAAGATTTTGTACAGTTGCGGACACCACCGGTGCACCACCCATCGACACGTCGAATCGCATTGAGCAGCACGGTTGTCGGTTGCTTTTGCCACGAAGAATGGCCACAGGCAAGCGCCGAATCCCATACCACTTGGAACACGCGTGTCAACGCAAAGAAACGGTGGCGGGGCACCCACCACCGCGGTCGCATGGCGTTGTATAAACCGTTCAAACAAGGAATGCGTGACCGTGCGACCAGAAACTTGGGCGAATAAGGCTGTTCCAGCAGCCGTCTCAGCGACCATTCCAGCAGCCGTTCAGCAATTGTTCCAGCGACCACTCTAGTGCGGCGTGGCCAGGGTGGTTTTCACACCAGCTGTTGCCACCTGGTACTTGGTGTACTCGCTCCGTTCGCCACGGTGTATTGCATGCATTCAGTGCTGATATGCAGATTGCGATACTCCCTGGTGCAGATTAAATATAATAATGTGAAACGAGCGCACAGAATGGCGCAGTGCTACAGGAACAGCCGGCTGAACCCGTATTGAACCAAGGTGTTCCCGATATCAAAGCTTTGGTTCCGATTATAAGTAGGCTGTATACTTTCCGGTTTTAACCGAAAAAGATCGATAAGCATCCGCCGGTTTTCGAAAAGAAAAAAATCGGTTAAAACCGGAAGACACCGGGTTTGGGATATTTTCATACAAGCGGCAGTTATTTTCATTGAAGAATGTCCGGTGTAAATGTTCCTCAGCCTAAGTTCATATTTTTAATGCGAATAGCATTCTTTGGATACTTCACGCACTTTTCGTCTATGTATCTATCTATCTATCTATCTATATATCTATCTGGCTATCTAACCTCTTACGCCGCGGGTCGATAAATAAATAAAAAAGACCGGCGCCGGCGGGGTTCGAACCGTTGACCCTTTGATCAGCAGGCAGACGCGCTAACCACAGAGCTATGAAGGCAGTCATTCAGGCGCTACTCTAAACACCTGTTTATATCTTTACCATCGCGCGCGTTCCATGCACGAGGGCTCATTCCGCTCTCGTGAGGCTTAGCACTGCCCCTAGCTCACCCTCTCCCGCGCTCGGGAGAGGGTGATGTAGCAGCCGTGCTCACCCTCACGAGAGCGGAATGGAGCCCTCGTGCATGGAACTGCTAGCCTCCTTACTGTGACAGCGCTGTAAGAGGCGCGTCCTATGGGTAAAGATATAAACAACCGTTAGAGCACCGTTGGTTGAGACTAACTGAGACGCCAGAAGTCTGGTCGGTACCATTTTGAGTGTTTGTGCGTATGGCGCGTGCTTTGCTCGCCTTCCTAAGTGACACAAACGCACGTGCTGGGCTCGCGGAGATCGTGCGCAGGGCTGTGAAAGTGTCAACAAATTTAGAATCGCCTCAAGAGTGGGCTGGCGTATCTAGAGTGTGCCGGCCACCTGACGAACACGCATAACTCCGCACCGTTTGATGCTATTCGCATTAACGTAGATAATCATTCCCAAAGGATGGGTTCTGCTGATTTTTCTTTATAGTCGTCGTTTAGGTTTCACAAAGATCTCGCAAGTAACCGAAATGTGTTTTTTTCTGTCAGTGCTCGTTATCATCAGTTTATGTCCCAAAAGTTTGTCTCAATGTGCTCTTTTGTAAATTGCCCCATTGAAGGTTGCCCTCCTTGTCTGTGGGTCTAGTTGGGCCGGTCTGAAACGTTTTTTGATATTTTGTCGGGTCGAAGCGCACCCCGGAAGCTGCATTCGGCAGACTTGGCCAGTACTGTTCCAAGCCTTTTTGGACATTTTGGAACTTCCCGACGTCTAGCGCAAATGTACAGAACAGCGCTCTCGAAATTGCGCGCAGTCAACCGGGAAGAAGAGCAGGGGGGAATGACAGATTTCGAGGCACTTGGATTTGTATGCATGCATACCGTGTTTACTCGCTACAATGAACGCACTCGTGTAATAAATGCCCCCCCAAGCCGGCTCTTAAAATTTTGACTTTTTTCACTCGCGTATTAAACGCACCCCCAACTCGCACATCAGGAACTTTGGCCCCCTCCCCCCACGCGCGCGGCAATGGAACACACTTTTTTTTTATCCTGGTGCAGCGAGATCGGCAGAGAATGCATGGGCGTGGGCAAACAAAACAACCTACCAAAAAGCAAAAAAAAAAGAATCACGGAATAAAAGAAAAGGAGCTTTTTATTTTTTTATTTTTCAACACAGCAGTTTGGTCCCGGGGTGCCGGGGTGGCGCGCCACGTGCAAGGAGATAAGAAAGAGAGCGGAGAAAGCCCTTGCCTAAGCAAAGCGCAAAAAAGAGAAAACGGAAGCAAGAAAAAAAAAAACAGAGAAGGGAGCATTTTTTTCTTTTTTGCGCATCACAGTTTGGTTTCCCGGAGTCACGCGCCGCGCGCAGAGATGAGAAGTTACGTCGATTTTCGGGGTAAAAAGGTTCGTTCATTTTTGCTAGTAAATACGGACTCAAAAATTTTACTTGAGCGTAATGAACGCCCCCACCCCCCCCCCCCCCCCAACTTTGCATTGATTTTTCGGAAAAAAAAGTGTGTTCATTCTGCGAGTAAATACGGTATACCTGCCCCGAGCCTTTGGACACTGCGGCAAGAGCACAAAACCGCCGACAAAGTTGCATGGTCACAGCAGTCGCTTTCTCGCATCTTGCAGCACCAGGAACAGCATCTTGTCTGTCTACAACTCTTCATTGTTGGTTGCTTCACTGGGGGTGCCACTTTCATCCTCAAAGGAGCATGGGTCAGTCGGACAATCAGGCCGTCAGTCACCTTAAGTGAAGTGATGCGGTTTCAAAAGCCACTTTGACTGAGCGCTAGCATTGCACCAGCAGGCCGTAGGCCCTAGCTCAAAATCGACGCAGATTGCATAAAAACCGAGCCTTTCCGCTCCCACTTCATTCTGGGCAAAAGAGCGTCTTATTCCATTCCCTTTTTACAGCTGAGTTGTTAAAGGGGTACTGAAACAAAAATTGAAATTTTCAAATTTCGTTCGGAAATGGGTCAAGCATGACGTGTAATAACCGTAATTCATAATCGCACGTTTGTATTTTGAACGATTGGCTATATTTTTCGTTCCAACGGTGCACTCGAGCGAGCGCTCGAAGAGAAGCGAACGGAGGGGCGCGATGCGTCATGGGATATCCGGCGCAAACAAAAACAGAAAGAAAAGTTTCCCCGCATTCGTGACGTAGCAAGGCTGGCGGGATTATGAGCTTTGCCCTTGGTGGCGTTGTCAGCGTTGTGGTGGTGTCAATAGCGTCAGCGCGTTACAACCGAGCCGTTCGAAGTGCCCGTGGGGTGACGAGCGTGTGGCTGGCCCAAGAAGCACGTAGCTTCCACAGCACTGTCAGCTTAGGGCTGAACGGGGTGGGAAAAGCAACTTTTGTCCGAGTTTTGAGCGACTGGCTAATCTTCTAGGGGGAGAATGGCTGCATCCCGGCTGCACAAACGAGGGTCCGAGAAAGAGGAGAGTCCACCCTTTCCGTCTTCTTGGACTGTTTGGTTCAATGCGCGATTTGTGAGTTGAGGAGGAAAGCTAAGAAGGAAAATGTTGAAATGCCAAAGAGCGGCGCAGGTACCAGAGGAATCTGCTACGTCACGACTACGTAGCAGATTCCACTAACGTTGCTAGACTACCTCCCAAATAGGCTCCGCATGCATCCACCAGGTGCACATTGGAAGATCGTTTATTTAGCTTTAAAATTAGTTTTCTTGTGCCTTTCAACGGAAGACTGCTGTTTTGAGGTTAGGGTGCAACATGCAACACATTCAAGCTAGAAAATGAGCGCTGAAATTTCGTTTCCCTACCCCTTTTAGAGGGCCAGGTTCCCCAGGATCGTGTCTGTGTATGTCGACAGAAACCTACCTGGGCGGCTACCGCCATCTGTAAGCGATGGCGGCATAGCACCTCGTCAGTACGGTTCCCGCTAGTCGCTACGTAGATGGCGGCATGGCTGACAGCCTTTCCAGGTATAATAGAAGAATGGATAGTCGTGGCGCGGTGGTGAGGAATTCATCGTATGGAAACAAGCGCAAAAATGCAGACGACGATGAAGAAGAAGCACTGCAGTGTAGCGAGTACAGCTCCGCTGGTCTTGTGGAAAGGCTGAACGATTTTATTCCTTCCATCGCTGTCACCGTTCCGTCCAGAGGTCGCGGAAGTTGAGGCATGATTCCAGGACCGTTTCAACTTTGAAGCGGTATCGCCACTACGCAGTAGAAATACTCTCGATATGTGGAGAATGTGCCAATGCCGTCCTTACGCCAGGGTGTTCATCGTACCCGGTTGAGTGAGGAGCGCTACCCGTGTTTATGCAGACCGTCCAGGGTGGAGCGCAGCTGGTGCGGGCGGCTGGAGCAGCTCCAGGAAGCGGGCGTGCCAGGGCAGAGCCGAGTCCCCGGGCCGGACTGGGAGCAGCGGCTGCCCCGGCTGCTGCTGCTGGCTGTCGGCGGTCGCGCTCCCACTGCGGCCCCGGCCCTCGCCGGAGGAAGCTCTTGCTTTGCGGGCCTCGCCGGCAGCGTCGCGCATCGACAGCATCCTGCCCTATCACCTGCGCGTGGAGCCCCACCAGATGGAGCCCGGTGAGTGCTCCGGAGAGTTGGTTTAACACAGGGTAGCAACTTCGAACCACGGAGAGGGTGTGCAGACTTAATGCTGGATGACCGTCGGCGCAGATTGGTTGCTGCGTCTTATGCCCGCGCATGTGTTTGCCGCGCGTAGCTAGTAGAGCAGCGAGTGAAGGTGGTAATCGAGCGACGAAATTTGGCGGTTTTACGTGGCAAACCAACAACCGGGCATCTGGCGCGCCCCGGCCCGAAGGACCGAGGATTCATTTCGATCCCCAGGGGATCTTTCGGCGATGCTGACCGAAATCTTGGTTGCACGAGGTGCCTGCTACGGCAATAGGCCTACGTCCGATTGCGAGCACCTCGGCCAAGATTCGAACCCACCACCTGGGGCCTGAGGCCTCGGAGCCACCGAGATGGCTGGCGAGATATGCCTAACAGCGGTTGGAGACTCTCTTCGCGGATGACCGGCATTTTCACCCGCTCGTTGCGGCTTGAATCGCAAGTGTGGCCCATTAACCACGTCATCCCGGTCGAGCAGTTGGAAGCACTCAGAGATTTAGGCACACCATCCAGGTCGGAGTTGCAAGTGAGAGCAGATACGGCCGCGTCTCTGAAGCCGTTGAAATTGCACGATGCGAGTCTAAGTCTTCAGCGCACCTGACTGTCACGCCAGAAGCACTGGGTTTTGAACCTCGTCTGCCTATCATTATTTTTTACCGGTTGTTGCCCTTTTTGAGGCTTCCATTTCGTTCTCAATAGTTACCGTGCCATAGCGGTGCGGGCGCTGCTGGCTTAACTCCGGCTTTGTAGCGTTGCTTTCGATGGCTCCATGCGGCTCGGTAGGGTTGGGAAATTTGTTCACAAACGTATGAGTCGAAATTGTGGCCACCGCAGCGGTGGCCACAATTTTTGGAGAGTGGAGTGCTCAACCTATAATTCTGCAGAATCACCGAGTTTGGGAAACGTTAATAGCGGGGCGCTCGTACTGAAGCGGGCCCTTCTGGGGCATTCTACGGTAGGAGTCAGGCATGGACAAGCGCTTCCCGATCGTCCGACAGGTTTGTGAGTTTTTGTGAAAGAGTAGTAGACGCGTATGCCGAGCTTTTCCACGGTGGATTCCTCCGAACCGACTTTCATCCGTTAGGTCCTCTGAAGCGATCCGTGGGTGTGACTGCTAGTATTTGACGAGCATCGCCTCCGGCGCTTCCGGACTGTCCCTAAGAACACTTGCCCATAGTGGGGCGAAAAGGTTCCCGACCAGTAATCTAGGGACATTTTAGCATCCTCGATCATCCGCACCGGTGCGCACCGAGAGCGTCCTCGATCAGCAGAAGCGCACACTGCCGTGTCGGCTTTCCGTTGCCCCCAATGCGCTTACCAAGATAAATCGACGGTGCGCCCGGGGTACGCAGTCCCATCAGAGCATTGCGGCCAGGAGCGGAATCGAGCCGAATGGTGGGAGTAGCGGACGATGCAGACTATCGAGATGGCGATCTTGCAGAAACGAACACCGCCCTCGCAGCTGCACTGGTGGATTCGTCCGCTCTTTTTGACGGCGAGACGAGCGAGCTTCTTACCGCTCGCACAGCGATTACCGGCGGTTGCTGTCGTGGCAGGGGGCGCACCTGAAAGGTGCGAACTTCGATGGAAAGCGTCGCCAGGTGTTTCGGTGACAGCGAGGAGTGCGGCTGTTGTCTGGTGTTTCTCTTTCTTGAACCAACAATGATGGCCCACATGCTGCGTAGTGGAAGGTGTCACCCGCTTCGTGACCCCGCCGATCAATCACGTCCGCGATGTGTTGTGTGGGACCGTTAAATCCAGCAGTAAAAAAATATGGGAGAAATTGACAGCGAGACGGGCACCGTGCGCCCCCGGCCTACGCATGAAAAAGCGAACAAAAGCGCGAAGTGGCATGCAGGCGCACGGAGCTTGCCCGCGGTGCTGCCGACGCGGCGCACTTTAGTCTCGATGTTGCACTGACTTCGCGCTGCACGGCCGAGGAGCGCTGTGCACTGTGCTGGTTTCAGGGCGAAGCCGGTCGCACAGCTGATCGAAGATGCTATAACATCTTTTTAGTGGCTCTGACCTGAACGGTGGTTGCTCCCTGCAGGTGCATTGCAAGAGGCAGCCAGCTGAGGAGGAACTTCTGCTGGCGCGTTCCAGTCGGCCACAGGTGCCTTTGCGAGCTTTAATCTGGGGAGGGCTGTCGTCGCCCCCCACCACCCTGAGAGCACTACATTATTTTTTCTTTTAAATAAAAGGAAACAGTCGCTTGTCATTGTCTTTCTCAGTCGGTCTCAGGCCACGTTCACACAGACACCAGAGCGCCTACTAATCGCCATAGACGGAGCACTCACTTTGCGCTCTGTCAGTGCTGCGTCAGCACTCCAATCCAGGTGATCTCACCTTTTCTTGCCTGCGCACACGACGCAGCATGAACTCTGTGCTGAGTCGGTGATGAAAGCAGTTCTGATGCAGTGCCGAGTGTTCTCCCGAAAACAATGTGCCAAGTAGAGGGCCTAAGGTGGATCCAGAATTATACCTGGTGTTTGGAAGAAAAGGTTAGTGTTTTTACTGCAAAAATAAACCGTGTATCACTGAATGCTCAGGCTCTGCCTTAATGCAGTGCTAGGGATCCAGATTAGATACCAGAGTTTTACAGCTTGCCATTATCCAATTCAAAGGTGGTTGTCTAACTTGCAACGACGAAATGGGGCTCGTTCCTAGTAGCAGGTGCCATTTGTCTCCACGTACTGGCAGGCTTTGTGGGCCGCCGTTTTCTCTTGAAAACTTGTGGGTATTGCTCGCAACTTTTTAATCGGATGATAGTTCTAAAGCCGGTGTCTGGTCTGGACTACGAGCGCTAGGTTTTTGACGGAGACCGAGCATTCGCCGATGCATAGTTTATTTTTGTAATAAAAAAAACAACAGTTCTAACATTTTTTTTAGACTCGCGTGCAGCTCTACATTGCAACGACGGTGGGACGGAACAGAGTGGTCTGTGTCTAGTGCCCAGCGGAACTCGCCTGATCGCTTGAAACCGAGGACCGAGAAATGGGAAAAGCAATTTTGAGCTATAACCGTGTCTCCTTTGATCTCACAGAGCAGCTTGCATTAGTTTCCAAGGAATCTTTGGATGTCACCTGGTTCTGTCCCTAGATATGCGATTCAGTTTTTGATGGTGCCGAGTTTCTACGGGGATTGTATAAAATCGCCGACTGTCGTAACCTTTGATCGGGAATTAGTGAAAACTTATGAAGGATTGGTGCGATGAAACTGTATCAAGCGTGGACATTAGAGACTTTTCTTGCAATATATTTTCTGACCGTGGCCTGACGATTACAAGGCAGGTGTGTGGCCTTGTTTGCTTTCCTGCGCGTCTTCTGCAGTGACCCTGCCAGTTATATTTGTTTTTAATGGTAGGGGCAATCTATCGTGTGGTCTGAAAATATTCCAAGTCTGATATGTTTATTTTACTGTAGCAACATTCAATTGATTACTGACCCTTTGCAGGACATCCCAGGGGGCAAGGATAGCAATAAAAACATTATTCAACAATATGACCAGTATCTAATGTTCTACCTAAGGTGTCTTTACATCATGAATTTATTAGATGAAAATTTGAAAGGTCAACGTTGCCAAACAAGGTTCGTTGTGAGAATTTATTTTAGCAATTGACTCTTAACTTTCAGGGGTTGGACGAGACTAAAACACTGGCGGCTGGAGCAGAATAGATTTTTGGCCAATGTGTACACTATCTGGTGATCAACTTTTATTTAGGAAAGACAGTGTAACTTTGCAATAGATGAGCATAACTGTGGTTGTACATCAAATGGTTCAATTCACACAACATAATGGAAGACCTATCGCAGTTCAAAATAGGGCAAACTATTGGTGCGCACCTCGCCGATGCATTCATATCCTTTGGGGTGTATGAAGAGCCACAGTATCAAAGATTATGTCTGCATAGCATACTAGTACAAGGAGGGACGAACCACACGGAATAGACCAGTGTCCGAAATCCTAGCCCCGCGATAAAAATGGGAAATAATAATCTCCTGTGAGGAGAGAACAACTTTATCCGAAGCCAAAATCTACGGCCTCGTGAAAAGGAGCGCTTGCTCCGCCAGGGCCCATTGGAGGTCCGCCGAGTCCGAGCTGAGCCAAGCACTCTCCTGTGAAGAGTGACTGCGCTTAAAACAGAATCTTTGCATTTTAAAGCACTCTTGGCATCGGTGTTGTTCTTGGAGCTTCGTGACTGCATTTCTGATGTTTTAGAGCGCAGCTCTTAGGCGCCCGTTTCCGGCTTCAGCGGCGTCGCCGTCGGCGTAACCGCGCGGTGCATGATGGGTAAATTCCTCCGAGGTCATGTGAGTCCCCCCAAGGACATGTAAACCCCGAGGTCATGTGACCCCCCCCTCCGAGGTCACGTGACCCCGGAAGGAAAGGGAGGAGGGGAGGAGTAGCAGGCAGGATCACGAGGTGAAGAGGAGGAAGGAAGGGTATACCCTCCCCTCAGTACCCTTCCTCCTCCTCCCCTATAGCTGCGCTCTAATTTGGCATTACAGGGAGTTGTAAACGGCTTTCATTCTTTTGCACTACGATATGTGCCAAGGTTTCTAAAAAACGAAGCCTTGCAAGAAAGCGCAGCCCCTGTGTCAAGGCGTCAACATAAACATGGCGGCGCCCACAAAATGGAGCAGACACTGGTCTATAGGAGCAAGTGCTGTGGCAAGAGGAAGCTGTCTGAAAGGGACGTCCAAATACTGAAAAAGATTGTACCCAGAAAACATAAAACTACAGCTGTTGGGGTGCACGAATGTGAACAGCACCCCGACCTACCCATTTCCACCAAAACTGTTTCAAGCTTCACGGGGGGAATAATTGCAACCTGGCTGCTATTGCCAAACCAGGGCTGGGCAGTATTGCATTGACATCTTGAAGTTGAAGTTGGAGTATCTGTATCTGCATCGAGACACATTTGAACAATGTTTTTGCATCTCGGTGAGTGAAATACATTTACCATGTATAATACTCTGCCGTGCTTAGGTGTCTCGTTAAATTTGCTGTAGACGGTTATCTCTGGCTTTTATAATAGACTGTAAACCACCTTTTTAGTAAACCTGCCGCGTAACCCTGTCTGGGTAGCCTAAATATAAAAACATGCAACAAAAAAAGTGGTTTGAGGATAAGTTTCTCTTGCAAAGCCCTGCGCTCTCCACAATAGCATATCAAATGCTGGAAACAAGATGGGTGGAGTGGAGGAAACCACAATCATGGACAATAGGGAACTTGTAAGCACTTCTTTTCCTCTTAAGTTGCAACAGGTTCCGTGCAGACTAGGGTGCTTTAGTGTAGACCGCAGACAGATTTGGCCCTGTTCAGCCCCACCCTGGGCGACGATTGGAAGTAGTACTTAGACGACCGTTTGAGACCAACCCTCAGGGCAAAACGGGGTTCATTACGGGCGGACGGCTTTTGTCGAGCATGGCCGGCAATCATTGCCCTCCAGGACCTATGCGGGTCACTGGGGACGATAAAATTTTAGGGGCGAAGCTCCTAGGGCATCCGTCCGGCGTCCGTGCTCGCATCGATTGCCATCCCATCTGTCTGTCGTGGATGAGACGTTGCATGTAGCCGCTCAACGTCTTTACAGGAGAGGGCGCTGCGGTCAAATGCGTATATAATCGCGTTAAACTTTGCATGCATTGGCTCAACGTTTATAGACGAGAAGGCGCTGCGGTCAAATGCTCAAATGTGTACATAACCATGTTCCATACCACACATCCTCTTTCTGACATGGACCGTTGACTTAAGCGGTGGAGATGCATTCCCACGGCTTCTAGCGGATCCAAGCTGATCCGCTAGAACCACTGGCTCTGCATTTCACCGACCATAAAGCAGTAATAATGAAGTCGAAACGCAACCCGGAACTCAGCATTTCCTATGAGCAATAAAAAAGATCAGCACCATCAGCACTACCTATGAACAATAAAATCAGTATCATCAGCACCACCAGAGCTTTGCCCCAATCAACATCATTCACCTCGTGGAGATGCGGCCTCTTTTATTTTAGCAGCATCGGTGCTGTAGTTGCGAGTGGACGATGAGTTTGAGGTAAGGGAAGGTGTATAAACTAACACGAAGAGAGGAACACAAGCCCTCGCCGATGGCATTTGCCACGAACTGCACCCTTCCCACCTTTCACCACTTTGGGAAATAATTTACCTATGTCTAGGTAGTATGTACCTGTATTCTGGAATACCTTTTATTTTGCCATTTTTGCATAAGTGTCTCCAGGATCTCAGTATCTGTATTTATGCCTTGTACCTCAGTATTTAAAAGAACCTTTCAATCGACAACTACCTGTTAGGAATTATTAAAGTGGGACAAAAAGACACTCACCATCTGAAATCTGAAGACCCAACGTTTCAAGGCCAGCTTGGCCCCTTGATCGCTGGTTACAGTGGACGAGATTTGCCGCCTCCTGGACCTCTGTTTAACCGGTACTTACATTTCTTTTGCTGGTCATTTTTAGAAACGGATGAGTGGCACGGCTATAGAGGCAGCAGTCTCGGTCACTGTAGCCAACCTCCGCAATAGAAGCAATCCAGCAGAAAACCTTAAACACATTCTACCCGAGACTTGCTTTGTTCTTGCGGTGTGTGGATGATTGCTATTGCATGGTAAAAAATACCTGAACTCGAGTCGGATGGCTGTTTGCCATTTCTGGACGTCTGCACTGTGGTCTAATCGATTGACTTGTGATGTACACAGAAAACCGACACGTCGGACAACCTGAACTTCGCATTAAACCATCTTACAACAAACAAGTCCTCCCTGCCATCTGCACTCTTCAGGCCATGGGTGGATTTAGGGAGGGGCATCTCCCCCCCCCCCCACAACCTTTTTCCTATTGGCTATTGGTAACCTGTTGGTAGCTGGCCATTGGTGGCCCGGTTTTTATGCTTCTCTATGGGAAGCAAGCTTGTTTTTCAAGTTGTTATCTGGGCATGCTGCATGAAGTGAAACTTAGCACTGGTGCTAAACATATTGCTTAGACACAGCTTCATCATAGACCCAAGTTTCGTGCCTCAACGGCAGCAGAGAGATATCCGGCGTGCTGTTCAAGCCAGCATCTGTCGAGGTCAGCAGATGCGCTGAGCAGAAAGCTCGTACGCCCAAGTGCCACGACAACATTTCTTTTCTCTCCATTAAGCCGTCTGGCTGGTGGAGACGCTGTCAGCATAGGCTACTCGGGCGTACACCAGTAGAACTTTAACTGGTCGATTGCGTCGCAGCGTTCACTCTGCCTAAAGAGTATCTTACACCGTGGTCATAGAGTAGTTTTGTAGCGTTAGCTACACTGGCTGAGGTTGAGCAGTTTCGCAAGGCTCTCATAATGAGCCGTGGTCATTATGAAGCCAGCGCCACGCCGAGCCACACGCGGCGACAGTGGCTCCTTTGCCGCCGCCTCGCGCTTTGCATAATGAGCATGGCTCGCATAATGAGCACGGCTCATTATGAGAGCTACGAGAAGCCGCTGCCGCGACCGCCTCGCCGGTCTGCGCATTCCAGAGGAGTGACATCATAGCCGCGGCAGACGCACTGGCGCCGCTGCGTGCCCAGCTGTGCGCCTCCGTTGCGCAGTAGCCAAGTCTGACGCTGCACCGGAGCCGCTTGATAGCGACTCTCATTTTGTGCGCATAAGCTCACGCTACGTATATCCTGGCATAGCCGAGCTAAGCCACCGCAATTTTTTTCTTCTGCCACTAGGATAGCGCTCCCATAAGGTAAAATACCGTCTGCATGTACTAAGAAAGTTTGGCGAGCTCTGTATTTCAACAAATAGGCCCCTTGACAGTGATACGGCATGCATCTTATATCTGTGCTATACGTTGTGCTCCCCTCCTGGGAGCGCATATGCATGCACATTTCCTGCTTTTTTTCTCTGGTGAATGGTGGGGCAATGACTTGGTGCCAGTTTCAGGGCTGCCATGGCGCCTAAAATGCCTCGGAGGACATCACTGCTCCAAAAACGCCTCCAGACGTGCCAACCACGCTTATGTGGCATTGCTTCTGCTTGGCTCAGTATGTGCTTCCGTTGCACTAAACTCCCAAACGCCACCTACATGAGGCCCACACAAAGCATGCAATTCTTGCACGGAACTGCGAGATTCCACGAGCACTTCTACCACGAAGAGCCAGTTTCCTACAACGGCCCATGGCAGAAACTCTACTCGGTACACCACTAACTATATCTTGAACCGCTGCACTTCTTTAATTGAGGGAGCATTCTGCTGGCATCTTGTCAATATTTATTTTGTATGGTCACCTGGTGTTGAGAGCGAATCGCCCTCATGTGACATCTACCGCAGGAGGACAATCTTGTCTACTGGCAGCATTTTCTCTATTCTAAAGCAGATCCAACCGTCGCACCAATAGCGGCTAGGTTGATAACTGAACCCATGGCGACAACAACATGGGACTATTTATGTTTCTGACGCAGTGCTCGGCTGACATAGCCGAATGCCGTGCCAGAGTTTGACTGGGCCCTACGCTCAAACGAGAAAGACAACATAAATAACCTGGCATACAGGCCCTGTGTTTCTTAAACACCGAGCTCTGTTGAAAACGAGCTGGACAGGGTGCCCCTATAGTTCGATCTCCTCGCCGATCGCTCGAAGCCGAACATGGATGTGCTTTTATTAATGCGAAAGCATTAACTGTCTCATGGAGTGAGCTGACGTCTTCAGTATGAAGCGCGAAAACGGCACCTAGTTTCCTTCAATTCCATTGGCTGGCGCGCGTCGGCGGGCTCCCATTGGCCGCTGTGCTCGTCAGTTTCCACGACCGCTCACCCCATGGTGCTGCGTGTCTATCAGCGCGCCATTAACACGGAGCGTCCAAGGTCACTGTGCCCAGGGGAGCACACGCGCTGACCGGCGACGAAAAGTACGCAGCAGACGAAAAAGGGAGCGGACGGGCGGCTTGCATGCTTTCGCATTCACAACTCGTAAGGAATGCTTAGGTGTACCTCGATCTTTTCGACAGCAGAGCTGTAATTGCTTCGTGCACGTAGAATCTTAGGTTGAGGAGTTGTGCGACTAGTAAAGGATACTTTACGGGCTCCGAGACACTGACAATGTATTTATGCTCGCCAAGGTTTTTTTTTTTTTTCTGTACACGACATACGGGAGCTTAACTACCCAGAACACAATTTGCGGCTCGAAATTTGGTTTCTCTCTGCCCGAAAACCGCCTATCGAGAACTGGCCGGATTGAGTCGCGCTCACTCTTTCTCCGTGGTCACGTGCCGTTTTCTAAGGTTTAGACACAACCACCAAATTTAATCAAAGTCGCGGGTCATTGAAGGCACACACTTAAAATTAAAAACAGAAAAAAATGAGATACCCATTTTTTGTGGCTTCTAAAAACTGCAATTATGTTGATCGAGAAAACAAAAAAGTTGCACAGAGAACCGCGAGCACTCTGCGCATTCTCTGTGTAATTCTCAACATGGCGTCGTAAGCTGGACGGCTGAAGCGAAGTGTTAAATCTTTTAGCCTTAATTGAAATGCCAGCAATTAAGATAACAAATGCAATTGACTGTTTACCTCTGGTAGCTTACTGCTGGGAGAGGATTTTATCTGCACAACTCCAATCTATGGATGCCACCTAGCAGAATTGATTTTATTATACAAAATCCGGGCCAAAACTGGCTATTTTTTGAAAACGCCGTTTTATAAAATGGCATTTGCTGATCGAGTCTGACCTTTATAGAATTTCGGAGCCCACCACAGGGGGTTGTTAATAACATTTATTGTACGCAATCATCACAGAAGTTTTGGCATAGGTATATTCTGGGTGCCCAAATCAAAGTATTTCTATGGTAAATATTTCTTCATAGAGCTTAAGTAATCAGCCCCTTTTAATGCATTTAATAAAGGGAATAGCCTACACACCTAAGGCAGAGGAAACTCGTAAGCGATGAAAGAAATTGTCGGGGTTATGCTTTTGCTTCTTTCCTGCATCTCCATGATCTCGAGTAGTGTATTCAGCGTCAGCTATTTTGTGCTGCCCTGTCGAGGCTAGCATAACCCCAAGGCGCACCAACGCTGCCAAACCTATTTGCACGAGAGCACGTGCATATGAAACGCAAACGGAAACACATGTCCCTGCAATGGTGTGGGGCTGCGGCATTGCTAAAGCTACTATAGCCTCGACAACACAGCACAAAATAGTTGACGCCGAGTGTAGTCAATGCAGACGGTCGACCTGGCTTGACGTTCGTATAAAATGGTCCACAGATGAACTGCCGTCGAACGAAAATTGGTTAATCTATAACATTGGCTATATAGTTATCATGTCCTTTGATAAAGCAGCTCTAGAATATTGAGCCCAGCGTTGGCAACAGCAGGTTCTTAGTTGGCAACATCCGGCTGACTCTACGTCAGTTGTGCCGCTCAAAAGTCGAGCGGAATGTCGATGACATGTAGTTCGTCTTGAACGGCAACTGCCTCAGACTCGTTGCCCCCGACATCGACGTCGACGAAGAGGAGCGTCGTGCCCAGAATGCGTTCTTTTTGCGCCGAGCCGGGTGCCACAATGCCATAGACGACGAATAGGAGCACCAAGGATAGCACGACCATTGCACAGATGATGCCAGCCCTGGTGTATCTTCCCTTCTTGGAGACGTCCGCACCAAGCTCGGTCTCGGCTAGCAAGTCGTCTTCCTGTTTAGGATGAGAAGCAGGACAGAGCCACTAAGCAAGCATAAGAGTAGCGGCACTCCATTCTCCCGGTTTTCTTGTGGGCACCACCATTTTGATGCTCAGTGCAGAACAAGTGCAATTGGCGATTGTTCACGATTAAAAATGCGACTTCCCGAGCTTTAGATACAGTGTTGGGAAGTGCCGGCAATGTCATTTTGCTCTACCACGGAGCGTTTTCACGTTTCAGGAGGACAAAAACCACCTCCAGCAATTTCAGATAAAGTTTCAGATAACTGGCAACAATGATTTCAGGCACCAAGATGGCCGAAGGGTTATCACTTTGAAGCGAAGGCCGATTTAGTGGCCCTAGAGCAGACAACACTTGGCTCGACTTCCGTAAAGGATGCGGACAAGTGCACGAGTGGGAAGAGGGTGCGAGCTTGTCCTAGAGATAAAACGTTTAGATTCCCTACGTTGAGAGTTTGTGTTGGGAATCAATTGCCTAAATATATCGTGGAAGAAAACAAACCATACCGACTAGTGGGAGACATTCCGATTTTCAACGATACACATACGTCCGGGTTTATGCATGTCTTACCCATTGTATATCATATCATGGGTCATTTTCATCTTATGTGGTCTCTAGAGGAGAAATAATGAACCGTATTGATCTAATGGAACAACAGTCAAAAAGCCCGAAAGGCAAAATCTTTGGCAGTGCAAGGACTGGGCGCTTGAAGCGTCTTTCGTGCACTTTTAAACTTGAGGGGAGTTTGAGGGTAGTGGGCGATTGATTTCTTTCAACGATTATAGAAGTCTTTCGAAAGTAGGGGATGGGTGGTTATTGCAACAGGGGCTCATGCTCGGTATCTTAAGGTATATAGCGGGACATCTATAACCATGGTCAGTGACGGGTTAGGGACCCCGGAGAGGCTCCACCTCTAACACCTCCAACGTACAAGCCAAGTGTTATCGAAGACAGAAAGCTCACGTTTGAGGCAGCTCATCTCCCAGGTTCTGAACCTGTCACCGACTACAGCTATAATTTTTGTTTACGTGTACGCATAAATATTGCAATCCCTCTTACTTTCTCGCTTTTCCTCCTTGTGTAATGCGTCGCTAAATGCCTTTGACGCAAAATAAGCGAAAAGAAATGAAACTACCTCCGCTTCTGTTGGACTCTCCTCCTGCGTTTCCATGTCGACTTCGTGCTCTTCGACGGCGGGGCTGATTGCAACGACCTCGTCCTTTGGGTCAGGCAAGTGCGTGCCTGGGCTTCCGTTTGGACTTGTATCCAGTTGCTCCATCCAGCTGCCTGCATTCTGGGAAAGCGTCCGGTCAAACGCCGTACCGCTTACCGTAAAACGCCGAGCAAGCGCACCCCATAAAATAGACTGTTCCGGAAATGTGCGGCACCTCCCGTTGTCTTTTCCACGCACTACGGCAAACCGATCTATGGCGTGCAAAGGAGTGCTCGTAAATAGAAGGAGCGGTTCATGTTTTAGCATTTTGCGATTCTAGAATGCAAAGAACGATAACAAAATGGGGTACGTATCGGTTTTGCGATCCGTTCGCTCCATTTCCTTTGTGTTTCGAACTCGCAGTGGTGACAAAGAAGAAATTCAGCCACTTCGAGGACGTACGGCGTACAAGCCGGCCCGAGCATATGTTGGAACGACCCCAATAATCCCCACGCCGTGCAGTGTAATGGGGGATCAACGAAAGGCCTCAAAGGTGTTCTGGAAACGTCTATTGGGAGATAACCTCGAAAACCTGGGGGACGAGTGCTTGTTGGGTTCAAGAGCAAACATGCAGAAGGGGGCATTGATGATGTGGGCTTCACAACTTTGCCCTGGGGTGCTTGAAGCAGCGGCTGACAAGGTTTCGCTAGGTGGGCTTAGAAGTTTGGGGGACAGTGCTCGATATATCCTTCAATTAGTTTTTAAACATTTTAAAAGTAGCGGGGGACACTTATTGTGACCTGGGTGCACGCTCGGTGTTTTACGGTATGCTTCGATGCCACGATGCACATTGCTTTTGGTCTTGGCCAGTCCGCGGAAGTGATTGCCTTATGTTCAGCCGGAACGATGCCAATAGATGATACTGCCGCTTCCGTAGCCAACTTCCATACATGCTCGAAACCTTGTTGGAAGCGAATGAATGCTTCGTTCCCAGAATGTTTGCAACTAGTCGTAACGTTTTTGTGCCGTCACTTGGCCCACTTAACTTAATGATTTGGCACTAGGGTTTCTGGTGCTCTTCCCGATGCATCTCAATCTAATTAATAAAGTGCCATTGATTTCTGCAAGCTAAAATTGATATTTGTAAAAATGTACTAAAAACTAAAGTCAAATTTGGGGGTTTTACGTGCCAAACCAACGACGGGCATCTGGCACGCCCCAGCGGAGGACTGAGGATTAATTTCGACCACCTGGGGATCTTTTGACGTGCAACCGAAAGCTCGGTTACACGGCGTCTTCTCCGCAATAAGCCTCCGTCAGATTGCGGGCACCTCGGCCGGGATTCGAACCCGCCACATGGGGATACGTAGGCCGACGCTCTCGCCTCGGAGCTACCGAGGCGGCTTTACTACTAAAAACTAGACACCATCAACAGTGCACTGTAATTATTGAACACCATTATAGGCACAAAAGTGTTTGGTCCGATGACTTCAACTCTCTGTAGCGCTTTACCTGTTTTCGGTGGAGAAATACCCTGAGTCAGTGTGGACCAGTTTGAGAATCGCTGGTCTAAACAATGTACCCCATAAATCTGTAAATTGTTTTTTCAATTGGCAGTGTTGAAATTAGTGGTTTTATGCCAATTACACCGATCTGGTCTTCCGTTCAACTCTTCTTCGAATACTTTGTACAAGGACACATCGTCCGCATGTTCCATATTAATGGCATTCCTATTGCTTCTCTCCACCTTGTTCGGGATGAAGAATTTATTATTAATGTCCGAATCGCAGCGTTACCGATTAGTTCCGCCACCAACCTTTGCAGATACAAGTCGTTTCTTGCTTTGCTCGAGATGGCAGAAACATACGCAACTTGCGATACTTATGTATGTAAGGCAGTTACAATTTCTGCGCACTAAAGGTGTACTTTACATTAGATACAATAAATTACCGAGCGTGCACCTCTGTCACATTAAGTGCCCACCCACTATTTATGAAATGTCAGAAAAAAGAGCAAAGGACGTATAGAGTACCCACACCCGACTTCTGGGCACACCTAGCTAGCAGAGACACCTCTCCACATTAGCCGCCTCTCAGGAAATCCTGGTGCAAAGCACTGATGCGCACATGATCACATGGCCCTTTTACATTTCTGCACCCTGCCTCAACAAGTGCCCATTCCCCAGTTCTCCAAGCCCATCTTCAAATTAGGGTGGTATGTGATATAATATATATCACATACCACCTATTGTATCATGGGTGGACAACTGATCGGTATTTTACGGCAGTTTCTGACTTGTACTCTATCTCTACTGCACCTTAGCCTGCCATAACATGCTAGTCCGTTGCAACTCAAGAAGGTAGGAGAGGAAAGGAAAGGCGGGGAAGAGGAAGCAGGCGGGATGCTGGAGAGAGGAGGATGTTTCCCCCTCTCCCTCCAGTGTTCCATCTGCTTCTTTCTCTTCAGCCTTCCTTTCCCTCGCCCTACCTTCTTGAGTTGTAACTTACTACAGAAGAGACTGCAATGTAAATAGAAAGAACTGGACGAAGAAAAGAGACAACATGCGTCTGCCAGTACATCAGCTGTCCAGACTTCAACGAGGAATGTCGGGCATTATCAGTCAGTGTACTAAAACAACTCGACTGGAAGAGGCCTTACCCCTGGCAGTGAACCGACAGCCATGCCAGTGCTCGAAGTGAGGTCGCTTTCCGTCAGACTCGAAGAGGTTGGCTTGGAACTACCGGGACTTTTAAAGTTCACTTTCGGATCCGCAGTTTTCTTGGCAGCATGCGCTTGCGGAGCCTGTTCCGGCACGCCATTTGGTGTCGCGCTGGAACGCTGAATCAACGCTCCGGAGCCCGGCACTTCAGCTGCCTTTGTGGCCGCTTCAGAGGCGGGCTGGCACCGGTGTTTCCCCCTCACGCCGCTCTTCCGTTGGCTCGAGTCGATGCCGGATGCCGTGCCAGCCGGTGACCCCGTGCTTCCGGCAGTTTCGTCTTTCTGGACTTCCAAAGGTGTCGCTACAACAGTCTCGCTCTTGTCCGACTCCCCGGCACCCTCGACCGTTGCCGAAGGAAGCTCGACACCTCGGGTCGCCGGACTGGCACTCTTTGGTGTACATCCAGCTGGTTTCGGCCTTGCCTCCGGCAGTCCGAAACCACCGACTCTGCTGCTCGGCGCATCCGCAGACCCGCTGGCAGCAACAGCTGTGACGGACGTAACCTTCGAAGGCGGGCTATGCTTCTTCGGAGTTCCCACACTGCGATCAACCTCCTCGTCCGGAACGTAACCTTCGAACGGCTCTACCACGCACTCCATGATGGCCGGTCCCTCCTCGATGCTCAAGTTCGAGTGGAGCCAGACGTCGAAGGGCATCACGATGGGATGCTGCGGGTAGTAGCAGAACGGATAGCTCGGAAGGGAAGGGAAGTACGGGAGGTTCGGCGGCCCGTAGTTCGGGTACGGGAGGTTCGGCGCACCGTGGTGTGGGTACGGAGGCGGCAACAGTGCGGGAGAACGGGCTGGCGCACGTGCAGAGCGAACCGGCGGGGAAGGGGAACTGCAGCCTGGTTGGAGAGAACCACGGGAACGGCCAGCCCGGGAACCGTGGACTCTGCAGCTGGCCCTCCCGCAGGCAGTGGGGACACACTTCCACCGACGTTTCTGTCTCGTCGGTTCGCGAATAGAACGTGCTCGTCGTGGCGTCATGGGAGGAGAAGACGACTTGGCATCCGACAGACATTGCACGCTTGGCGCTCTGGGGCTTGCGGGCCTGGAGAAATGCATTCGGGCTTTCCCTCGTGGCTCTGGTCTGCGGAAAGGAAAAATCGGGGGCCGTGGGAGGCAGGGCCGACGCCCACGGCGAAGGGACCGCCTGCAAGCCTACTCGCAACGGTTTCCTCGTGCTCTCGAAAGGAAGTTCTTCGCAGGACGTTGGTGTCGAGGAGCTGAGCATCGTCACTTCGAAGAGAAAGGCTGCTGGGGATTACAGCATCTGCTTCAGTCTCGTCTTCGGGCTGAACCGAGGACGACTGTTGGTTGCAGGTCGGTTGGGGTTGGTACATTCTTCTTCTTCTACTTCCACTACCACCCATGTACTCAAACCATAGACTCCAGTGCTTGCTAGTTGTACCAGTGTTCAATCCCCACCCCTGCCCGTTTCTATCTGGATGAGCATTGTACATGAGTGCGGTCGTGCATCACTACCGTGCGATGCACGTTAAGGACCCCAGGCTAAAAGTTGTACTGCACTGGCTAAATGTCTCATCTACAATGGGTCACAGTGTCGCCATGTTTCTGGCGGACTCCACGCAAGCAGTAGTACTGCACTGGCTAAATTTCTCGTCTACAATTGCTAACAATGTCGCCATGTTTCTGACAGACTAACCTCCCGCTGTATAAAGAACTATAATGACTAACAACTTTTATTTGTACCAGTTACTTGCAAGTTTGTACTTAAGCCCCAATCCCATTTCCTAGAAGAAAGTAATGAAAAAAAAAGTTCTGGAGAAAACGGAGCATTGAACTTGTTCCAGAAAGGAATTTGGAGGGTGTTCTCACCAGATGGCAGGTGTTACTGCGCTTAGTTAAAGTCCCTCAATAAAATTCACGCTCTGCGTTTCTTAAGAGTATCAACAACCATCATTGGCGATTGCACAAGACAGGTGCCAGGAGCAAGTGCTCCAATGCCATCCGCTTCCAAGGGCTGCCCGTTTAGTACTTGCAAGACGAGCACAAACGCATCGAGGAGATTTAAGCTTAGTGCTTTCCAACTAGAGCATTTTCATTAATGCACAATCTTTGCCATTTTGTTGCGACGTGGTGCTGAGCTTGGTAACTTACGGCAAGATAGCGATCAAGTGGAATTAATAGCCTTTCCGGGGTTCCAACATTGACGGTGTCTTCTGTGCACCAACGTTGAGTAGGAATCCCACAGCTTCTACAAAGGGCACAATATCTCCGAAATTCGTAAGCTTCGTCAATACTTACATCCACGAGCAACTTGCAATCTGCGGGTTGGTTTTCCCATTTTTACATTTTGCGTCTAATGCTTCTTTCGCGATACGCTTTTGTGCACTAAACATTCCCAACCTAGCAGTAGACCTCCCTGCACTGAATTGCCATATTGCAGTCGGCAAGACGTTGGAAACAAACATACTTCCCGAACTAATACTCCAGCTCATCCAACGTACAAAAACAAAACCAGCCTTCGCAATTTGGAGAATTTTTAAGCGAAAAATTACTGCCACAACATACTAGTTGCCCCGTCCACAGCTTCGTCAAATCATGCCGAACATTTTGGATCCCCGATCCAGGTATGGCCGGCACGTTGCTCAGCGTTTAGAAAATATGAGATTACAAACGTCGACACGTCATTAGAGCACTGCAGTAACGCGGACCCAACTTGTTCATTTTTTTTTAGCCCTCCAGCGTAGTCGATAAAAATGAAAGCTCCATACTCTTCCAGAGACGGCAATTAGAAATTAGATGCGAACAAACATTAGTGTGCCCTTCGGCCCAGGTGCAAGAATGCCGAGATTACGAGACCTCCGGGATTTTTTCGTACGTGGCCGTGCACGGCAGTGCATTGGCAGCGAGTCCCAAACGACTTGCAGATGCTTCATTTT
>JAZHYW010050584.1:0-24051 GCA_037355805.1 Ixodes ricinus | reverse complement strand
ATAGCATCTTGATCAGCTTCACGTCCCCTGAAACCAGCACAGTGCACAGCGCCTCGCTGCAGCGAAGTCGTAACATCGAGAAAAGTGCGCCCGCACCGCGGAAGCTCCGTCTGCCACTTCCCGTTCGTTTTTCTGGAGGCGCACGCCCGTCGTGTCAATTTCTCATATTTTTTTATGTGATTTAACGTCCCACACAAACATCGACGGATTGGGGGTCAGCGGTGACAATTCCAGCATTGGCATCATTGTTGGTTCAAGAAAGAGAAACACCAGAAAGCCGATCGTGTCACAAACACTGCGACGCTTTCAAAGTTCGACTTTCAGGGCGCCCCCTGAACAGCACGCCGTAATCGCGGCGAGGTAAGAAGTCGCCTCGCAAAAGAGCGACGAATTTGCAGTGCGAGGCGTTCGTGAAGACGCATCTCGATATCGATCGCTACTCCACCATTCGGCTCTGCGAATGCCTGATGGGATGCACCCCGGCGACCGCTTTTGTGGCATGGAAGAAAGCGACGAGGCGCTGCTGATCGAGACGTCGGCGACTGCGATGATCGAGATGCCAATGTCCTTAGATTACTGGTCGGGAACCTTTTCGTCTCGCTATGGGCAAGTGTTCTTTAGGGACAAACTGAAGCGCCGGAGGCGTGCTGTCAACATTAGCAGTCAACCCATTGGATCGCTCGGAGGACCTAACGGATGAACGCCGGTTCGGAGAAACCACCGTGGAAAAAGTCGCCATACGCGTCTACTACTCTTTCACAAAACCCCACAAACCTGTTTATAAGATGGACAATCGGAAGCGCTGTCCATACTTGACTCCTACCGTAAAATGCCCCAGAAGCGCCCGCTTCGTACGAGCGCCCACTATTAACGTTTCCCAAACTTGGAGATTCTGCAAATTATAGGTTGAGCATCCACCCCCTCCAAAAATGTTCACCCGTTGCGGTGGCCACAATTTCGACCTACGTTTGCGACCGAATTTCCCAACCCTACCGAGCGCATGGAGCTATCGAGTCACAAAGCACAAAGCCGGAGTTGCCATAGCGCCGCACCGCTATGGCACGGTAACTATTGAGAACGAAATGGAAGTTTCCAAAAAGGGCAACAACCGGTACAAAATAATGATAGGCAGGCGAGGTTCAAACCCAGTGCTTCTGCGTGACAGTTATGTGCGCTGAAGACTTAGACTCGCACGTGCAATTTCAACGACTCAGAGACGCGGCCGTATCTGCTCTCACTCGCAACTCCGACCCGGATGGTGTGCCTAAGTTTCTGAGTGCTTCCAACTGCTCGATCGGGACGACGTGATTAATGGGCCACACTTGCGATACAAGCCGCAACGAGCGGGTGAAAACGCCGGTCATCCGCAAGAGTCTCCAACCGTTGCTAGGCATATCTGCCAGCCATCTCGGTGGCTCTGAGGCCTCAGGCCCCAGGTGGTGGGTTCGAATCTCGGCCGAAGGTGCTGCAGACTCTGACGAGGCCTATTGCCGAGAAGGCACCTCGTGAACCAAGATTTCGGTCGCACGTCGAAAGATCCCCGGAGGATCGAAATGAATCCTCGGTCCTTCGGGGCGCGCCAGATGCCCGTTGTTGGTTTGCCACGCAAAACCGCCAAATTTCGTTCGATTACCCCTCCACTCGCTGCTCTCTAGCCACGCGGCAACACATGCGCGCGCACGTGCAACCAATCTGCACGACGGTCATCCACATTAAATTGCACACCCCTCTCCGTGGTTCGAGTTGCTCCCTGTGTTAAATCCGAACTCTCCGGAGGAGCACTCACCGGGCTCCATCTGGTGGGGCTCCATGCGCAGGATGTAGGGCAGGATGCTGTCGATGCGCACGCTGCCGATGAGGCCCGCAAAGAAGAGCTCCTCCGTGAGGGCCGGCCGCAGGGAGCGCACCGCCGACAGCCGCAGCAGCAGCCGGGGCAGCCGCTGCTCCCAGTCCGGGCCTGACCGGGCTCTAGCTCCTGGCACGCCCGCTCCTGGAGCTGCTCCAGCCGTCCCGCACCAGCTGCGCTCCACCCCGGACGGTCTGCATAACACGGTAGCGCTCCTCACTCAACCGGTACGAGAACAACTTGGCTTGGCTACGGTATTGACACATCTTTACTATCGAGAGTATTTCTACTGCGTAGTGGCGATACCGCTTCAAAGTTGGAACGATTCTGGAATCATTCCCAACTTCCGCGACCTCTGGACGGAACGGTGACAGCGATGGAAGGAATAAAATCGTTCAGCCTTTCCACAAGACCAGCGGAGCGGTCACTCGATACACTGTGTGCTTCTTCTTCGCTCGTCGCCTGTTTTTTGCGCTGTTTCCTACGATGAATTCCCACCAACGCGCCCGACTATCCATTCTTCTATTATACCTGGAAAGCGCTGCCGCCATCTACGAGCCGACGGCGGGAACCATACTGATTAGTGTGCTTGCCGCCATCGCTTATAGATGGCGGTAGCTGTCCAGGTAGGTTTCTTCGACATACACAGACACGATCCTGGGGAACCTGGCCCTCAGCGTAGGGAACCAAATTTTAGCGCTCATTTTCTAGCTTGAATGTGTTGCGTGTTGCACCCTAACCTCAAAACACCAGTCTTCCGTTGAAAGGCACAAGAAAACTAATTTTAAAGCTAAATAAACGATCTTCCAATGTGCACCTGGTGGATGCATGCGGAGCCTATTTGGGAGGTAGTCTAGCAACGTTGTGGAATCTGCTACGTAGTCGTGACGTAGCAGATTCCTCTGGCGCAGCGCCGCTCTTTGGCATTTCAACATTTTCCTTCTTAGCTTTCCTCCTCAACTCACAAATCGCGCATTGAACCAAACAGTCCAAGAAGACGGAAAGGGTGGACTCTCCTCTTTCTCGGACCCTCGTTTGTGCAGCCGGATGCAGCCATTCTCCCCCTAGAAGATTAGCCAGTCGCTCAAAACTCGGACAAGAGTTGCTTTCCCCACCCCGTTCAGCCCTAAGCTGACAGTGCTGTGGAAGCTACGTGCTTCTTGGGCCAGCCACACGCTCGTCACCCCACGGGCACTTCGAACGGCTCGGTTGTAACGCGCTGACGCTATTGACACCACCACAACGCTGACAACGCCACCAAGGGCAAAGCTCATAATCCCGCCAGCCTTGCTACGTCACGAATGCGGGGAAACTTTTCTTTCTGTTTTTGTTTGCGCCGGATATCCCATGACGCATCGCGCCCTCCGTTCGCTTCTCTTCGAGCGCTCGCTCGAGTGCACCGTTTGGAACGAAAAATATAGCCAATCGTTCAAAATACAAACGTGCGATTATGAATTACGGTTATTACACGTCATGCTTGACCCATTTCCGAACGAAATTTGTACAATTTTTGTTTCAGTACCCCTTTAACAACTCAGCTGTAAAAAGGGAATGGAACAAGACGCCTCTTTGCCCAGAATGAAGTGGGAGCGGAAAGGCTCGGTTTTTATGCGATCTGCGTCGATTTTGAGCTAGGGCGCACGGCTCCGCTGGCGCAATGCGAGCGCTCAGTCAAAGTGGCTTTTGAAACCGCATCACTCCACTTGGGGTGACTGACGGCCTGATTGTCCGACTGACCCCTGCTCCTTTGAGGATGAAAGTGGCACCCCCAGTGAAGCAACCAACAATGAAGAGTTGTAGACAGACAAGATGCTGTTCCTGGTGCTGCAAGATGCGAGAAAGCGTACCGCTGTGACCATGCAACTTTGTCGGCGGTTTTGTGCTCTTGCCGCAGTGTCCAAAGGCTCGGGCAGGTATACCGCATTTACTCGCAGAATGAACACACTTTTTTTTTTCTCGAAAAAATCGATGCAAAGTTGGGGGGGGGGGGGGGGTGGGGGCGTTCATTACGCTTAAGTAAAATTTTTGAGCCCGTATTTACTCGCATAATGAACGGACCTTTTATCCCGAAAATCGACGTAACTTCTTATCTCTTGCGCGCGGCGCGCGACTCCAAAACCAAACTGCGATGCGCAAAAAAAAAAAGAAATGCTCCTCTCATGTTTTTTTTTTCTTGCTTCCGTTTTTCTTTGCGCTTTGCTTAGGCGAGGGCTTCTCCGCTTCTCTTTCTTATCTCCTTGCGCGCGGCGCGCAACCCCGGCACCCCGGAACCAAACTGCTGCTGTGTGAAAAATAAAAAAAATAAAAGCTCTTTGTTTTTTTTCTTTCCGTGGATCTTTTTGTTTTTTTTTGCCTTTTGCAAGTTGTTTTGTTTGCCCACGCCCATGCATTCGCGACCTCGCTGCACCAGGATAGAAAAGTGCGTTCATTTCTGCGCGCGTGGGGGGCGGGGGCCAAAATTTCCGAAGTGCGAGTTGGGGAGCGTCTAATGCGCGCTGTGACAAAGGTCAAGGGCTTCTAAGAGCCGGCTTGGGCGCGCATCTTATCTCCACGAGCGCGTGCATTGTGCGACCCAAAGTCCGGTACTGCGCTAGCGTACAATCCAAGGCACGAAATCAGTTCACTCCCCCTGCTCTTCTTCCCGGTTGACTGCCGCAATTTCGAGAGCGCGTTCTGTACATTTGCGCTAGACGCGGGAAGTTCCAAAATGTCCAAAAAGGCTTGGAACAGTACTCGCCAAATCTGCCGAATGCAGCTTCCGGGGTGCGCTTCGACCCGACACAATATCAAAAAACGTTTCAGACCGGCCCAACTAAGGCCCACAGACAAGGAGGGCAACCTTCAATGGGGCAATTTACGAAAGAGCACATTGAGGACAAACTTTAGGGACATAAACTGATGATCACGAGCACTGACAGAAAAAAACACATTTCGGTTACTTGCGAGATCTTAGTGAAACCTAAACGACGACTATAAAGAAAAATCAGCAGAACCCATCCTTTGGGAATGATTATCTACGTTAATGCGAATAGCATCAAACGGTGCGGAGTTATGCGCGTTCTGTCAGGTGGCCGGCACACTCTAGATACGCCAGCCCACTCTTGAGGCGATTCTAAATTTGTTGACACTTTCACAGCCCTGCGCACGATCTCCGCAGCCCAGCACGTGCGTTTGTGTCACTTAGGAAGGCGAGCAAAGCACGCGCCATACGCACAAACACTCAAAATGGTACCGACCAGACTTTCTGGCGTCTCAGCTAGTCTCAACCAACGGTACTCTAAACGGTTGTTTATATCTTTACTCATAGGACGCGCCTTACAGCGCTGTCACAGCTAGCTGGTGAGGCAGCGCTCCATGCACGAGGGCCATTCCGCTCTCGTGAGGGTGAGCACGGCTGCTACATCACCCTCTCCCGAGCGCGGGAGAGGGTGAGCTAGGGGCAGTGCTAAGCCTCACGAGAGCGGAATGAGCCCTCGTGCATGGAACGCGCGCGATGGTAAAGATATAAACAGGTGTTTAGAGTGCCTTGAATGACTGCCTTCATAGCTCTGTGGTTAGCGCGTCTGCCTGCTGATCAAAGGGTCAACGGTTCGAATCCCCGCCGGCGCCGGTCTTTTTTATTTATTTATCGACCCGCGGCGTAAGAGGTTAGATAGCCAGATAGATAGATAGATAGATAGATAGATAGATACATAGACGAAAAGTGCGTGAAGTATCCAAAGAATGCTATTCGCATTAAAAATATGAACGAGGCTGAGGAACATTTACACCGGACATTTTTCGGTGAAAAATAACTGCCGCTTGTATGAAAATATCCCAAACCCGGTGTCTTCCGGTTTTAACCGATTTTTTTCTTTTCGAAAAACCGGCGGATGCTTATCGGTCTTTTTCGGTTAAAACCGGAAAGTATACAGCCTACTTATAATCGGAACCAAAGCTTTGATATCGGGAACACCTTTGGTTCAATACCGTGTTCAGGCCGGCTGTTCCTGTAGCACCGCGCCATTTCCCGTGCGCTCGTTTCACAATTATTATATTTAATCTGCACCAGGGGGTATCGCAATCTGGCATACTTCAGCACTGAGTGCATGCAATACACCGTGGCGAACGGAGCGAGTACACCGAGTACCAGGTGGCGTACAGAAGAAGTGTGAAAACCACCCTGGCCACGCCCGCACTAGAGTGGTCGCTGGAACAATTGCTGGAACGGCTGCTGGAATGGAACGCTGGAGACGCTGCTGGAACAGCCCTATTCGCCCGAAGTTGCTGGTCGCACGGTCGCGCATTCCTTGTTTGAACGGCTTATACACCACGCTGCGTGCGACCGCTGGTGGTGGGTGCCCTCCCCACGCGTTTCTGGCGCTGACACGCGTGTTCCGGGGCGGTATGGGGATTCGCTGCGCTTGCCTGTGGCCATTCTTCGTAGTGAAAAGCTAACCGACAACCGTGCTGCTCAATGGCGCATTCAGACGTGTCGAAGTGGGTGGTAAATCGTGGCGGTGTCCGCGAACTGTACAAAATCTTCAATCGCAACAGCGAACCAGGAGGTTTCCATGGGCCGAAATTTGGATGCTTTGCAGATGGCACAAGCTTGCAACGCACATCGCAGAAATTAACGGCCCGGTGTCACTGCCCGTGATGCACAACGCGACTCGCTCGAGCAAGCCGCGGAAGTGATGCGGGACACTCATTCAGTGAAGTGGGCGACGATTTCTTTGGACTACATGCTTCGGGAACACAGCAGTGATGACAAAGAACGCAGCACCCGGCGAACACGATTCACAATCCAGCAATTAATAAATGTTCGCCGTAGAATGCACCCTGAAGATTTTTGTTTTTTCCTTATCTCATGGCACACGCACTGAGGGGGATGTCAGAATTCGGGTTCGGACCGAGAAGTGGGAGCCGTCGTGGAACAACACGGGGGGGGGGGGGGGGGGCTGGAACAATCAAATGCATGCGCCCAACCGGGTAATGCACCTTCGGCGTTTTATCGAAGTTCGTGAATCGCACCGTATTTATTCGAAGGAGAAGTCGACCTTTTTTTTTTTCGGAAATGTTGTCAAAAATTAAGGGTCTACCCATAATCGTGATCAAAGCATCTCGACCTTGCATTCGTGACCAGATTTTTTGCGACCCTCACCGAGGGCCTGAGCTATCGAACCACCGAGCCCATGCTGGGCCACCAGTAGAGCGCAGGGCACGCTTCTGTTTCAGGAGCTTTGGTGCACAAAAAACAGCCGAAACAGCAGCAGCCAACAGCCCCCCCCGCCCGCCTCTCGGCGCACATCCCTCGGGCTGCCGGGCTCGCCATCGGCGCCTGCAGCGTTTCCCCTGCTGTGGCAAGTGGGGAAAGGGAAAGAGAGGAAGGCGATGCACCTTGCCCTCCATCCTTCTCCCTTCGCAGACGCGGCAAACAAAAACAAAAAACGGAGGTCGCTTTTGTTTGTTGCTCTGCGTGCGCCGGCGTGTTTGCTCACGGGAAACGCGGCGGCGTTGCTCCCGTCTTTGTATTGGTTCTTCTCGCTGCCTCTCGCCTCCGTCTCCACCTTCTCTCTCGTTTCTTGTCGTCAGCTTACAACGGTGTCAGTGAGGTATTGCTGTGAATTTGCGAGGATGTCTACCAAGCTGACGAAGCTTCGGACGAAAGTGGCATGATCCGGAAGTCTCTGACGATGATTAAGTTTTTGGCATCGCCCCGTGATTTATGCTTTGAGAGGGCTGTAAATAGAGATTTGTTTTCTTTCCTTTGACCGAAACTTTCCCCTGCTCCTAAAAAAAAAAAAAAAAGAAAAAGGTCGACCTATTGTAAAGTTTTGAGAGAACGCCCACCCCCGAGAGGTCGCCCATCCCGCTTTTTCTGGCTAAATATCTCGTAACATAAAAGTTCCGAAACATCGCCGCCCGCCCCCCCCCGATTTCCGTCGGACGACCACGCAAACGTCCAACCGGACTCGCGATCAATCGCGCAACTTGCTGTACCGGCACGTCAGACAAGCGGGTTTATAGCGGATTCCCGCGTTTTTTTCGCGCATCTGCGTGTGCGTATCTCCATTCCACGCGAGTTGGTCCCGCGTGTACCATGTACACTGCATTGTGAAATATGATTTTGCTGCATGTCGCGATCTGCGGTATTTGTCCCCGTGGATCACGGGAGTTTGTAGCATGATTCCTGCCTTTTTTTTGCCGCATCTGCGTGTGCGATATCGTGTTCCTGTGACAGACAAGTTTGTAGTGGGTCCTTGCAAGTAGCTGAATCAAATCGTGAAACCCGAATCTGCATGTGTCCACGATCTGCGGTATCAGTTCTCCGCGTCACATAGTTTGTACCCGGTTTTTGGCAAAAGTTTTGCAGCGGCGTCCCCAAAGGTAGCCCACCCCATGTTTTTCACCATTTATCTCTTTATTTTGGGTGCGCATTCTTTCGAAACCTTACGGTATATTTGAATTCTTTTTTGGTGGGTTTAATAAATAGGGGTCGATTTATTTTAGTGGTTGACCTATTTTCGGGTAAATACTGTAAATATTGCCGCAGGAGGGTCGACCTACAATTGTAAATACGGTAGTTTATACGGAAAGTTGCACGGTCGCTGCGAAGGCGTCGTCAATGAATGTTCGCGTACGTACCTTCTGTTGCTAGCGATAGAGAGAAATTTGCGCCTTCTTGCCGCGTCAGTACCGACTTCGGTCGGAGATATTCCGGCTGACGCCGGAACATGCTTTATTTCTTTCTCGATTTGGAAGAAAAAAAAAAACTTCCCAAAGCAATGTTGCGGCACGTTGTTGATGGCGTTCGACGGTGGCCCGGCGTCCGCGCACTGGTAGGTTTCTTGGAGGACACGCCACGAAAGATTACCTGGTTGATCCTGCCAGTAGTCATATGCTTGTCTCAAAGATTGAGCCAGCGTTTGCGAACGAGCGAGTTAGTAGCGAACGAGCAAACCAGCGTTTGCTCGTTCATGCTAGAAGTCTCACGCCGTGTACATGCACCGACCTCTATATGCACGTCGTTATGTTAGTCGGGCGAGCCTCAGACAAACCTGCACTTCCTCATTGATTTGTCAGAAATATGGTGGCTAGAACACGTCCATGACTGCGGTGTTTAGTGTCCAAGCCGCCCTGTGTATTCAAAGCGGTTCGAAATGGCAAATCAACTACATTGCAAAAGCTGACACACCGCAATCGGATGCTGCCGTCCCGGCGCTTGGTCATGGAAGTTCTAACAAATGGGACGAGCGAATGTAAGTATTCCAGTCATTCGCAGCGTCCCAACTACGGCCTACCGAAGCTTACATGGGCCATCGGGCCGAAGAGCAACACGCAGCAGGACAGGTGCCTGCCACACGTACCCCGCTACTGCGCCGCCACCAGGACAGCAGCAGGCGACAGCACGCAAGGTCGGAGATGCACCCACGGGAGTCGAAAACGCAGTCTACCTCGCTCCGTCCGACCCCTCACCTGGGCAGAAGAGCACCATGGCCCTGGAGCAGGGCGTACTCCCCGGTCGTCCAGGCGTAGCCGCTTGCAGCGCCCGACCAGCCGCTGCAGGGTGGCCACGTGCTCTCGCCACCAGGCCGCGCTGGGACGTCCCGGAGCCGCCGTTCTTGGGGGACGCCGTGCGCAGGTGGGAGGCCAGGGCCGACAGCAGGGCGGGCAGGGACAGCTGCTCCGCGCACTGCGCCAACCCCAGGGTGAACAGCTCGCTCCAGGCTGAACGCACCAGCGTCAGCTGCAGGGACATCCTGCGTGGGACCAGAAGAGAGCCCGCTGGATCTCTGCACGTGCGAGGTGTAGTGGCGCGAGGTGTAGTGGTCAAATGCTCTCGGAACAGGGACTCTCCTCGGTATGTGCTCGGTGGCAGCAACGTACACTACACGAATGGTAGGGTGAAACTTGGTGAAGAGAGAGGAGTGAGAGACGCCGCTGCAAAACAAGAGCGGGGGAAGGGAGCACAAGCAACGGGACAACAGCTGCCACTATGCAGCGGGTGACCGACGGTCCCAAGCACCTGTTTACGGACAATCCGCTCGGTGGGACCTGTAATCTGAGTGGGAGGAGCAAGGCATTCTAAATGCATGGCATTTAGAATGCGTTTGGAATGTGCCAAAGAGACAGCAAATTTTGTATGTCTTCTGTAGCAGAGGGAAACAAGCTTTCCAACGATGCAACATTCAAAGTTGAGGGTTCAGAGGCTGAGTGTATTATAGTCTGATGTGGGTCACAAATAGCACGACAAGCTCCTCCCCGAAGTCCCTCCACTCTTTCCACTTTACCACAGCGAATGCTGGGGAGAAACCAGCTCTGGCATCCAGATCACGGCAAGCAGAGGGGTAGGGGCCTCTCTTCACATTCTCCTTTCAACATAAAATAACACACCGCAGCCAACGGTGCGTGTACGGCGAGGGGGAGGTAGTATGCCCCAGGTGTATCTTGCGTCTCGGCTGTGGGCGAGAAATTCAGCCGGTGCAGTGCCACCGCTAGGGCTGGGGTCCTTAAAGAGTGTCACGCAACAGCTGATACTCACAACCTCGGGCCAGTATTATGCTCGCGAAGACTGAGACGGGCAAGGTGGGGACTGTACCCAGGATCGCTGGGTCCTGCCCCATGAGCTGCCGCACACTCCGAGCCGTGGTGGTCTGGAGATTCATTCAGATAACGGGGGAGGGGGGTCTCTCGACGTGCAACCGAAAACGGCGCCTCCTCCGCAATGCGGAGTGCAAGTTTGTCTGCTTCTTTTCGGGGGTTGTGGCACGTCACAAAGACGCGAGCTCTGATTGGCTCTGACAGTACAGCGGTAGACTCCCAAGGCAGCTTGCTTTGAGGTCTACCCACTATCCTTCAATCAGAGCGAATCACAGCTCGGCGTCTTTTGACGTCGCTGCAATTCCTGCGCAAGAAGCAGACGACTTGCTCTCCGCAGAGGCTTCCGACGGATCAAGGGCACCTCGACCGGGATTCGAAACCGCCACCCGGAGATCCGTAGGCCGGCGCTTTGCGGTCGGAGCCGCTAAAGCGGCCGTGTTTACGCTGGGAGCTACCACACCTCATACGACGGGGCAGGGACGGGGCGCGGCTACTCACGGCAGCTCCTCGAAGGCCGGCAGGGAGCGTGCCCAGTGGAGGGAGCGGGAAGAGTAGCCGGGAGGCGCCCGCACACATAGTGCACATTGAGGGCTCCACCAGGGGGACTCTCGGGGAGGGTCAGCTGGAAGGGGACCAGCTCCTCCGACACCAGGGGGCCCCACGAGCTGGACGGGGGAGGGCTCAGCCGAGACCCTGGAGCAGGAGAACAACGGCACCAGTTTGCACCCTTGCACCCGGTTTGCTAAAGCTGCACGCGCACCGCTCGCACGTCTAACAAAGCGACGTTCGCTGCAGACGCCGATGACAAGATTATCTGAGCACATGCCTCGAGTATGTTCGAAGCAGGTTTGCTTCACATATATGTACACTTCGAACGTGTCTGCAGAGAGTTTCAAGGCGGGAAATGCTTTAAAACTGTCTGCAGAAATTGCTCGCCCCGAGCCTAAGTAATTTTTGCTTCCCGGCCCCCGCCTGCACAAACAGGGCCTAGGCCCGACTCGATGTCATGTCGTGGTTAAATCATCCGCGCGGTCTGCAGTACCGGTACGAGCAAGTTTGCAGCAAGTTTTGCAACTTTGTCCACGATTTGCGTAGGCTCAATATCAGTTCCCGTGGCACGAGATCGTAGCGAGTTTCTCGCATTTTTGTCCACAATCTGTGCACCTTATCAGTTATCATGGCACGCAAGTTTGTAGTCTGCTTCCGCGTGTTTATCGTATTGTGAAACACGAGTCTACTGCATCCACAATCTGCAGCATCCTCTCCTGTCACACGGGAGTTTGTAGCGACTCGTGCATCTATCGCGTTGCGAAACGCAAATTTACAGCATCTCGCGATATGCTGTATTACCGTATTAACTCGCATAATGAAAGCACTCGCATAATGATTGCACCCCCACAATGGGTACTGTAGGAAATCGCGTACCGCTGTCGATTCGCCATTTTCCACGTGGTCCGTCAACAACTCGAGTCCAGCCTGGTTCTTTCACGGGAGCGGGATTCCGCTCCCTTTTATTGGCACATAAAACACAACGCTCAAAACACTCAATCTAAACTACAAATACACGCGACATTACACAAATGTTCACAAACGCACGTAAAGCTAAAGCTAAACACAAAGAGGGCCTCCAGGCCTCGTGTCCCGCGATTACCCCAGATCCCGTCGCACACACTTGCCTGTCCCAGAGCCCGCCCGGAGTCCTAAGAGACTTTTACCCCCGGTCCCCCGACTATATCTCGATCGATGGGCGAGGAGGTTTCTCCTCGCAAGCCCTGAGGTGCCTGCAGCGCCATCCAGTGGCTAGGAGAGAAAGCAGCACGTCGGGGAGCCAAATTCCAGATCCCAATCAACCCCGCGGCGACACGACCATGTGATCGTGTCTGAGGCAAGGCTGCAAATGCAGCCCTAGCCTCCTCGCGGCAACGATGCCAGAGTGGTTTGATGGGCACCCTCGTGAATGCACGGTGCGCCATAGTACCAATATTTGGACTTCTTTTTTTTTTTTTCTTGCGTAATGAACGCACCTTCAATTTTCGGCTCTGCAAGTCTTGAACTGCATCCAACTTAGCTAGCCACTAAGCCAATTTTCTTTTGCCGCCAAGCGGTCAGGCCAAGTCAAGCCAAGTCAGCTACTTCGTAATGGCTGCAAGTGCATAGTTGCGGAAGTGATGAACCGTGAGAGCGAGTGGCGTGCACACTTGACGATGCTTGGGTCAAGGTATCGCCCAGCCCTGGACATTCTTCGCCTATCTGATGCATTGATGTCAATAAACATGCCGTCAACTGTGGTCTGCTTTTGGACAGTGAAATTGTGAAAGTGGTTACGCCTAATTTCACATACTCTGGGTAAATGCGTCTATTTAATGCGTAACAGAACGGCGCAGCAAGGTGCATGCTGCGTCGTAGGTTGAGAGTGTCTGGTACCCCTGGTAACAGCAGTTTCAGTGAACGAAACTTGCTCCATGCAAGTGGGCCTCGGCGGTCGGACTTTGTACGAGTTCTTATACGCGTAGTCGCGGTATATACCCGAGTGCGGCCAGATACCAGCAATATATATCACCTAAGAACGGTCGCGTTGCTTTCTGTGCTGAGTGAGCTTCGTAGGGCGCTTCTCCTTCGGCAAAAGGCATACCGAAAGCACCTTGAAAAAGGTTTGCAATTTTTAGAGCATGGTTACTGTGGCGTGCCCCCGACCAGCCACTGGTGCGCCTCCATCAGTGGAGACACCAACAGTGCCTTGCTGTGTCATATTGGCACCTAATATGACATTTGCACGAAGTGTGTAAATGCAAAAATTTTACTCCGCGTAATTTGCCCCCAAATATGTGTCGATATTTCGGGAAAAAAGTGTGTTCATTATGCGAGTAAATACGGTAGTTCCCATGTCACATGGTTTGTAGCAGTACCCCTGTGTTCATCACTAATTTTTTATCAAGTTTTGCCGTCTCGTCTCCAAAGAGAGATCACTTCATCTTTTTCGCCACTTGCCTCTTCATTCTTGGTGGGGCGTGCCCTTACGAGATTTTACGGTAGGCGTATTACGTCTGTTTCGATCACCCTCACCCCGTGCCCCAACCATGTATGTGCCACGCACCGGCCTCCTAAGAGGTGTCGGCTCGGGCCGGGTCTCTTCAACGGTCCAAACACGGCGTCTCCGAGAGAAAGTTGTGTCACAACTAGCTCTCCGGCGGGAGTGATACACGAGTTGGCATCTGTTCGGGTCCCACCTTGCGAACTGCACACACACTCACCGAGCGTGCGGGTGCGCTCGCTCGACACCTCACAGATAAAATGGGCGCGCGCGGGACACGAGTGTTGCGTCGGCGTTCCTCCAGGACTCATCTTCGATCAGCGAAGATGACAGTTCTGGCCCAATGTCAGTGCGGCACTCGTGTGACGCTCTTTAATTGCAGAAGTGCATTACTGGGATGTGGCTACACTCCTTTCATCTTAGGTACCACTGCAGCCAACACTACAGTCGGACGGAGCCAATCGAGCGGCGACAGAAGTGGGTTCGTCACGGCGTTCTTGTCTTTGTGGGTCGAATATCCACTGGCTAAACCAACCGTGCACCAAAAAATGGAGGATCGAGGCGCATTAGCTCGTGATAGCAAATGCACAAAGGCAATGAGCACCGCAACGATCCACTTTTGGAGCTGCTTCGTTGACTCCGCTGGATCATAGTGTCGGCTGTGGTCTGTCCGAGACGGAGTATAAGAGCCAGCCACATAGCGCATCCTGCGTATAAGAGCCAGCCACATAGCACATCCTGCGTTAGGAAGAGCCCGCTCACTCGAGAGGGCGTCGTCGTCGTCAACCGTTCCGTCCTCGTCGTCCCAGGAGGTCCAGCCCAGGATGGCGGGATTCGTGCTGTCCTGGCTCCCTGTCAGGAAACCCTTGGACTCCTGCGAGTGTACAAAACGCCGCGCCATGTGACGACGTAGTCGCGCGACTTGCAACTTTTTGCAGCGGCGTGTGTACAGTCTGCGTAACAAACGGACCGAAGAACGACTAGAAGAGGTTAGGAAAGAGTCCAGTGACCTCAAAAAAAGAAGGGAATACGGTGAAACCCGAATTATAACAAACTCAATTACGGTGAATTATGCCTTGTATCGAAGACGCAAAACCTGCGGTGCAATACGCGCGCAATATATATCTCGCATAACGAACTACGCATTCAATGTACCAAATTCCTAGCGGTGGCGACCGCGAAAAAAAAGTGTTGAATACTGCTGCTCGCGACGTTAGGCTTTCTCGCATTGCAGATGGAGCGAGAGCGAGGGGTCGACTGACGTTTACCCACCTCCTCCTCCTTCGTGTTCCGTTTGAACGAGAGAAAAATAAAAGAGAAAGCCCTCGGTTGTCTGGGCCCTCCTTCGGCTTGGGTGGATTCGCCACTTGGCCCTTGGCAACAGCTCGTTTGACCTTGGCCTCTCATCATTTTTCCTTGAGCCTATCGCGTTGCAGCTCCCCCAGCAACATCGGGTGCCGTTGCCACGTCATCGCGTCGTCACCGGCTGGCCTGTTCGCCCGTGTTTGCCCGCCTCCATCTCTCCCTCCATTACGCTCTCCATTTGCTGTACGGTGTGGTTGCGCCTGGTTGTGCGCAGTGCACGCTGGCTGTGACAAAGCAGTGGCAAGCTCTGCTGCTTTCCGACAAGGTTGAAATAATTCGCCGAGGGGTGCGTGGCGAGAAGTCAGACGTAGCCATCGCCTACAAGATTCGAAGAAGTATGTTGAGCACAATCCTGAAAAACAATGCCGCTATCAAGGACAAAGCTTGCGAACGGCAGGTACCTCCAGAAACCAGGGCATGAGAAGGTGGAGAAAGTGGTCTACCAACGGTTCTTGGACATCCATGCACGCAACCTTCCAGTCTCCGGTTCGTTGTTCCAGAACAAGCCAAGAGATTTTGTGTTCGTCCTCAAGATTGCGGTCTTCAACGCTGGATCAGGGTGGCTGCGGAGGTTTAAAGACCGGTACTCAAGCGTCAAAATATTTGGGGCTGGGGAGAAGCGCGCAGTAGATGGAAGACAACTGGCCGGGCACCACGGTGAAATACGAGCCACGTGACATATTTGACACGGAAGAGAGTGCTTTGTTTTGATTTCTTCTAAGCCAGACCTTAGCGCACCGGAATGAGAAGTGCCATGGCGGGAAGGTGAACGAAAGTCGCATCACTGTAATGCTGATGAAAAAAAAATTGGGTTGTGTGCATGTTTATACAACCTAGAACTTGGTCTGCCTCAACGGGCGACGAGTCTCCCAGTTGTAGATGAGCAATTTAGCCAGTGCAGTATAACCGCTAGCCTAGGGTCTTTAACGTGCACCATGCAGTAGTGATACACGACCGCACGCCGGTACAATGCTCATCCAGATCGAAACAGGCAGGGGTGGGGATCGAACCCAGGATCTTAAGTTCTGCAGCGCGAGCTTTCGCTCCACATACTCCGAGCTGGTGTGCGCTAGACCACTCGGCCACCGATCCTGACTGCTGATGCCTAACATGCTGATGACTAACATGAATGAATCGCTTGTTGAAACTTCGCCTGCTAGTTGTTGGGGAAGTTAGAGTAGCCTAGATGTCTACGAGGGTGCACTCCCTTGCCCATGACATACACTTTCAATGGGAAGGCGTGAATGACAAGGAATTTGTTTGAAAAGTTGTTGTGGGACTGGGACAACCAACCAACCGCCAGTGGCCGTGAGGTTTGCTCACTCCTAGATAATTGTTTGGCGCACCACAGTGGTGTCTCACTCAAGAAGATTGAGTGTTGTTTTCTGGCCACTCATTGCTACGGCAAAAGCTCCAACCGCTCGACCAAGAAATCGTCCGTGCGTTTGAACAGGGGTGCAAGAAGCATGTAGTGGAACAGCTCCCCGCCGAGTTGTGCGTCGGCGGAGAGTTGCAGACCGATTTGTTGGCTGCGATCAAAATGCTCAGCTGCGCCTGGAGTGATATCACCGAGAGCACCGCTTGCAATTGCTTCTGTCAGGCGGGACTCAGCCTGGAAGATGAAGCAGTCACTCCGGCGGAAGTCAACAATGATTACGACATTGCTGATCTCTGGGAGGAGCTCGGTCGCCTCCCGACGCGGTACCAGATGGAGTCAAGCTCGACAGTTTGTTGGCGATCGACGATGACGTTGCCGTGGCTGCGGCGCCTTCGGACAAAGACATTGTTGCCGACGTGACGGCAGCTGCTGCTATCGACAACTGCGAGGGTGCTGAGGATCTTGAATACGAAGAGCCCCCTTGTCTGACGCTTTACGAATCGCTTTCGGCGGTGGACGTGCTTCGCCACAACTGCTCCGGTATAGAGGGAAGTGGACTCGAGGTCGTGCGTGCAGTTTCTCGAGTAGAGAAGGCTACTCTCGTGGGCCCTGGCAAGGCGAAATCTCAAGCTAAGATAACTGCATACTGTGCACAGATTTTTGTTTTCAATGAAATGATTTTGTAGCCAATGAGTAGCACGAGTTTTTGTTTACTTTAACGATATATACTGAGTATAACTTTTTTTTTATTATTTCACAATACTGCAGGTCCGTTAGGGCCCAGGCAGGAATGGGGGGAAAAAAGAAAAGGGAAGGGATGGCAGAGACACAAACACACACGTTCTTCAACACAACACTGATACTAAATAGCATATATCATCGCAATCTCGAAAAAAATATATCAGGGGTAGGGCTATCAACAGTGTCTTTTTCTAAGCAATTCCATTCTATTATGGTCCTAGGAAAAAACGAATTTTAAAAATATTGTTTGCACTTTGGTATGGCTCCAAAAGACTTCCATGATTAAAGCGTATATTTCGGCGTGTGACGTGCCTTATGTAAGGTGATGAATCTAAATTAAAGTAATTATTCTTGATTAGGTACAAAAACTTCAATCTGAAATTTTTCCGGCGCGATCTCAAAGACTCTAGTTCAAGTGGTTTCAAACATTTCTGATGGGCTGTCAAAGCTACCGTACCTAATGCATATAAATCGCACAGCTAGCCTTCGAACCATGCATAGACATTCTGAAGATTATTTTCGAGAGCTAGCTGATCATTACGGGTTTCTACTTCTTTGTACAATATGCAGTCGTCTGCAAACAACTGAACCCGAACTCTGTCATCTACGCTGCCAACTGTCAACGAACTCATCACGGAACTTAAACATATAAAATAGCACAGAAAAAGACAGTTACTGCTATATCAAATTACTTGATATATCGAACAAATCGTAGCGCCCCCTGCTGTTCAATATAAACGGGTTTCACGGCATTTGTTTCCGAAATTTACCCAAACCTACAAAAAAATTAAGAAAAAGAAAAAACGGACAAGCACCCGGAAAATTTCGAACTCTGCTATCACATCTTTGCTAACCTGCTATTATCACATCTTTTTTTTTCTGGTCAAAAACAAGAAACTTTGTTTGTTGTGCTGCACTCGCTTCGCTTCTTGGAAGACGCACATACACGTGCAGGAGCTTGAAAAGGCACCGTTCCACCGCACTTCCATTCAAATAAATTTCTAGTGCCGAAAGCACAATGCCCGGACATCCTACCACAACAGTCCAACAAGGAGACACGAGAAAGGGTGCCTACTCTGCACGCAATACTATGATGCCTCGGAACATGTCTCCGACTGATGCATTTTACCGCGTCCTCATTTGTGGTCCCTCAATTTCCGCCCGACGACATCACACTTCTGTCACGCTGCCAACCACCACGATCCTGGGGGTGGTACAGCAGTGGAGGTGGATGTTGCATGCGCCCATCGTACTGCGAGTTGCTGCGCAGTATGACAGTCTACAAACACTTCAGCAGCCAAAACTTGGGACCCAGGACGATGGCAACACTTGCATACAATTGATGGTGTTTCTTTGCCAGAACTTTTACAAACAACTGCCAGGATTGCAAGATCCGACGGCACGAAATGCCAACTCGTGCGACGTACTAATTCGTTGCCACTTCGGCACGACTTTTGACGCATCGTAGGCGGTACGGGTAACTAAGTACCCAAGTGTCGCCGCCTTTGCGGCATCCCAATTCGTTGTGGCAGAAGCTTTCGTGAACTGTCGAGTTACAGGGCAACCCGCGGCAAAACGGGCGCCAGTCAAATCCACCCCTGCCGCACATGCCACTGCCGGGACCGCGACCAGCGACGCTTCAACATCGTCGTCGGGCAGAAATCGAGAGACCACATTTGAGGACTCGACGCACGCGTCAATCGGAGGCACGCTTCGGGCACCGCGGCGACACCGACCGAAGGGGTAGACTCGCCTGCGGATCCACGAGCATGAGGCTGGTGGACTGGTGTGCTCCCACGCGCTGCACGGGGCCGCCGGGGCCGGGCAGGCTGAGGGCAGCGAGCACCAGCCCGGCGCCCTTCTCGGCCCGAAGCGACGAATCCGTGCTGGGCTTCCGCTCCGACTGCACAGCTGCGGCGGTCAAGTGGCCTCAATGTCGAGGCGCACGAAGGGATCCAAACCACACGCCCGTACCGTCGCAAGCTCCGAACCAAGCGTACGAAGCGTCCCCACAAAAAATTCAACGTCTGTTTCGCAACAAAAACAAAGCGCGCATCGCCAAACGCTCGGTTTCCGCCTAAAAGTGGCACCGGCAGTCCGGACCGGATGCCAAAGTTTCGGAAGTAACAATCACCTTATTCAAAAGTTAAAAGTGATTTTCCTAAACTTTCGACGAGAAAAGAGGGCCAGCTTTTGGGTAGTTTGAGCCGCTCCACCCCACATATTTGTAGGCTTCGTCGGCCACCATTTTACCTTTGAAAACATCCGAAAGTCGCTTATAACTTTTTAATAAGATGACAGTTCGCTGGTCGGACTGCTAGAGCTACACTTGGGTGGAAACTGGGCCTTCGACGACGCAGAGTTGTACTTTTACGATTAAAAGAAATGCTGGGTTTCTGAGGGGACACCCTGTACGTGACCTCGAACGTCCGGCTCATACCCCCATCGGACGGACCCTCGCAGAGCTTCTTTCTAGTCGCCGACAAGGATGAGAACGGCAGGGCATCTTTCTGATGTCGGGCCTCCAACGTGCACTCGTTGCCCTTCGCGGCCATACTTTGGTTGCGTGTGCACGCTCAAGCCGACGAGCGCCATCGAAGGTAGGATGGCGCTCTGGAGGAGGAGGGACAACCGAAGGACCTCCATGCCGCTCTCATTCTGTCCAAGCCAACAATAAAAAGAACCTTCTCCCAAGAGGAGAAGGCTGCACGGTGACATAAATGCCCTCTCCGCTAAAATGCCATTTTCTGAAAAGAGGTCCCCAACAGCCCTTTTGCACGACAGGGGATACTGCCAACAGTAGCCACTAAGCACATTGCTTGAATGGAAGCACTAAACTTAGGTGTAGAAAATGTGCCAATTTTTTTTAAGCACTGAAAGAAAACTTTTTATTGATTTCTAGGTTTTTGCAAGTGGGTGATAATTTACTACACTCTCACGGTTACCTCAGGTATCCAAAGATTTCCACAGTTTTGGCCTGAAGTATGGTTATCACCATTATGATTATCCTGATCATCAGTTTATTTTGCATGCTCATGAATTGGCTAAATTATGAAGCATAGAAAAAGCATGACCAGGATGATCATGGTTTTCATCAACGAGCAGATGATGCCCAGGTCATGAAACTAGATAAGATTGTGTAATTAACGAAGTCAGTAGCAATAACACTCACAAACAAGTAAAGAATATAAGCAGAAAGTAACTGGCATAAAATTTTTGGCACATTTTAACCTTGTTTAAGCTTCACAATAACTACTACTAGTTTAATATTAGTCTAAGACGAGGTAAACATCGGAATGTCTGAGTTGAAGATATCAATACTGATTGTACAGAAGCTGTAAAACCCCTGTGTATTTTAAACGTGTTTAAACATTTTAGAATAATATTTTTTCCTTGAGTTTCGTCTACTGATGGTAAACCCCGAAGCAGTCAATATTTCCGTCAAACCACATTTTGTCGGCCGTGTGACAGCAGCTCCTTTACCAGAATGGCCTTTAGCAGAAAGGACATTTATTGCAAAAGACCTCTAGGGTATCGTCTGACAGAGGTGTGCGTAAATTCTCATAGTGTCAGTCACAAACTAGCGAGAAACTCCTCTCTCACGATAAAATGATCGCATTTGTACAAAAATGACAGCAATCATGCATGTACAGATTACAGTCTACAATGGAAGCAATGCGGCAGCAACCATGCATCTTACGAGTACAAAGCTATAACACTGAATGGTTTCAAGAATGAACCAAATAGTGCCACAGCCACTCACGGGACATACAAGTCTCTATGACTTGTAGCTTCTACAATGCTCTGATGACACTAAAGCAAACATACATGCATGGCAAAAGCACAAAATAATCCAGATTATTCTTCACACAAAGACTAAACCGGGAACCAATTGGTCTCTTGCCCATCAGGCTCAGGGTGAGGGCATCTTTTCGTGTACAAGTGCAGCTGCAATGATGCAAAATAAAAGGTACACGGCTAATGGGAGACAAAATGCTGACAGAGCCCTGGCTAAAGCCACAACCTCGAGCCAAGAAACAATGTTGTGTGCACTCCCTCCCAGAAAATGCAAAGCAATTTGAGCATAAAAAACAAAATGTCCTCACCCTGTGGGGAAAAAAAAAATGAACATCACGGCACAGTGTGCATGCAACAATCACTCCATTGAGGGACATTCCCTCCATGGAAAAGTTGCTATTAGAAACAGGGCTATTACATAGAATTACTTTGTGGTCACTCCTCCATGAAGTTACTCTTCAATGGAAGAGCATTTTTTTTATATTTTATTTAGTATAAGGCTTACTCAGTTGAGAGTTTACTCAACATAGAGCTTATGTCTTTGATGGTGCATCTGGCTGGCAGTTCACATGGCTGAGGGTTTTTTCAGTTAAAAGTTATTTTTCGCTCAGGCAGTTACTGGTTAGTTTAGAGCTAACTAGGTTCGGGGCTAACCAGGATCATAGCTTACTTAGCTGCAAGTTAACTTGGATAAGAATATACTCTTCTCTTAGTGAATTTATCACACTCGGAGATGACTCGGTTAGGAGATTACCTGGCAAAGAGTATACTCAGTCAAGCGCTTGCTCAGTCAAGACCAGACTGAGTGAAAAGTTTACTGAGTTAGGAGCTTGTTCAGTTGAGACTTCACTTAAGACCTGGTTTGGTATGGCTTGTTTTGGTTAGGTTAGACTGAAAAAGCCTAACTCGAGAGCTCGGTTTAGTAGCGATTACATGTGCTAAGGGCTTACTCTACTAAGAGTACACTTGGCTGCTTCCTTGGTTTAGAACTGCTTAGCTAGCACCTTGCTACTTGGGAGTTTGTTCTGTCGCGAGTTCCCTCCATGGAGAGGTCGCTCCAAGTAGGGGTCGTGCAGGGAAGCCGCATCATTCGACAAAGGGCTTGCAATCACTTGGAAGGGTCTGAATGCAGGAACACTGACCTGCCAGACTGCGGTCCGAACACCGAGCGCGCTTGAAAGAGGAGCCTACAGATGCAAACCCAGCACAGCCATGGGATCAGCAGGTGAGAGGGTGAGGGAAAGGGGAGGGAAATTGAGCGAGGCAGCAACCACCACTGTACACACAGACAGCCAAAAGCTTCCTGCATCAAGCCACGTCTGCTTCCCCTGTTCCTCTCTTTTTTTTTGCTTTTAGTGGCACACTGCACTTCCAAAAAACTTCCTTAGCTGCCTGAATAGGACAGGTATGTCACAAAATGCACTCCCCAACCAAAAATAAATAAAATAATAAACAATGCAATATTTATGCCACAACACACTTTAAGTTTGGAGTGATTTTGTTTGCTACTGTGCGACTCAAAATAGCAGTCACTTCAATTTTGAGGACATTGTCCCGGGGGCCAAAACAGAACTTATTCTTATAGCTTTCCACTGGCTGGAAAGAGCATGGAGCAGGACAGCTGGTAGGCTGTATCTACGGCTTTATCTAAATTATGCATTGCAGCATAAACATTGTATTCATTTTTTTTTTTTTTTGAAGGGGGGAGGGAGAACAGATGTTGTGACATGCTTGGCCTACCCAAACAGTTTAAGAAACTGTTTTCACTGAGAGCGCAGTGTCGTTTTAAAATAAAACTAAAGAAATTCTACAAAAAAAAAAAGGTTTATTCTAAATTTTGACACATTTCTCTCTGGTGAATAACGAGTCATTTGTGCTCATAATGCCACTTGGCATAAGCAAAAATAAAACGTGCAAAGTTTTAGTTACTGTTATTTACAGCACAAAATAATTATGCTAGTCATGATTTTGGAGGCCAAAATAAAAGAATTAAGATTTTCTTTGAGTATTTGATTTCATCGCAGCCATTTTGAGAATGCACTTTCGAATGTCTCTATATCTTTATAACTTCACCAGTTTCTGATGGCATTAAAAGATAAATTAGTTATTTCAGCTATAATTTCTTTTGCAGTCATGTGGCACAAGTAGAAAAGGCAACTACTGCTGCAGACTGGCAAAGCCCCTCTGATCATTGCATACGGCATAAATCAGTAAAAAAAAAGCATGGATCAAAATGTCAGAACGGCATGTCCAAACTAGACTTCTTGTTTCACAAATGTGTAAGTGTCTGTAATTGAGTTCTGCACAAACACAGATTCTTTAGGACCATAACACCTGGCGCTCTGAATACAATGACCATTGTTTTACCTCATGTAGTATTAAAAAAAAAAAAAAAAAAAGGTTTTACCACAAAATGGTGTTTTGGCGACTAAGGGATGTTCATGGCTGCATTGCAGTTTGAAAAACAATTTAGCTCAAGAGCTCACGATTAGCTCTTTCTGCACTACAAGGAAAAGGGACGATTTTCGAGGGATGACCAAAACATTTTATAATTTTAAGGCTTGCGGCACACAGATTGTGTGTACCCTGGCTCAGAACAGCCTATCAAGCTATAACAAAGCTCTGCAACAAGCACCTGTTGATATTCTATGCCTTGAAGATGAAACGCCGCTGTGGTTGTTATACACGAGAGGGCACAACGTCTTCCTGTGCGCCAAATTCAAACTTGAGCTTTCTTTCCTATTTTTAGGAGAATTAGAAGCAAAATAATTACTGCCTCGTCATTAGGGGCATGAGAGTTCTTTTAGAGTCCAAACGTTGAGAACCCAAAATTGAAATCTGTCCAACCCTAAAAAAGATTCAAAACAAATGTGAACTATCAAGCAGGATACCTTGAGTAATATTAACGCGATAGTGTGTACGAGCTCGATAGTCGCAGAAAGTCCGGCGTCGAGCGTCCAGTGGGACCCAAAAATTCCATAATGCAACGAGCGCAGCCCACGTGTTACACGTGAGCGTCACCTGTCGCTGCGCGTCTTGCATTATGGAATTTTCTCACCAAATTTAGCAGCAAACTTTCCCGCCAAATTTAGCAGAAAATTTTTCCGACAAATTCAGCAAAAAGATTCTTGACAAGTTGAGTGAAAAGTTTTTCCTACCAAATTTAGCGGAAAATTTTCCCGCCAAATTTGGCGGGTCGATAGGGTCATGACGTCACAGCCACGTGTGACGTCTCGTAACACGTGACGCTACCGACTAGACCACACACACACACAGCTTGCACAACTTGGCAATGAGCAAGCGTTTATA